>JASDQU010375326.1:58268-73259 GCA_032191745.1 Picea mariana
GATGCTATACGGAAGGTCATTTGGTGACTGAATACCCGCAAATGAGAGGAATGGGACCTCCTCAGAACCTGATGATAACCCCACCAGGACCTGCAGGAGGAGTTGTGCAAGTATTGAAGAACCCAATGTTCCATCATCCCACCCCATATCATGCTTTCCAAGGAGGACAAACAACACCAACAACGAAATATTGTGATACTTTCCGAACCCATGGCCATGGATCGAGACAGCGCCCCATCATGCAAAATTATTCGACGGTACCAAATGCAGTCCACTGTGAGATCTACGCATCTACCACGCATACTACTAATCAAAGTAGGGCGTTGGATGCACTTGCAGACAAGATAGACAGAAAATCATTTCGAGTAAATGAGAACCCTCAGGGACCAGGACGAGGTCGAGGAGGTGGAGCTGGAGGAGACTTCATAGGAGGAAGAACTAGAGGAAGAGGACCGAGCAGATGCTACAATTGTGATGAACAGGGCCACTTGGCTAGAGATTGTCCTCATCCAAGGCGACCATGGTGCTCTCACTAAAGAACCAACGGACACGCAACCGAAGACTGCCCATAGATAATTGCGAAGTGGGAAGACAGGGTGCGACAAAGAGGAACTAACCTCATCAATTTAGAGATCAAAAGGATTTCTAAGGGACAATTACCAAATCTTAATATCGTTACTCGAGGAGGAGAAAAGACATGAGTTGATGCTGATACCCTATCGCAGATTAAGAAAGAAACACCTAAGGGAGACAAGTATGACCCCCTAAAGAAAAAAAATGTTCTTTAAAGATGCCATAGAAGTCATCCAGAACATTCCCAGTTGTGAAATGCAAGAGGATCCCCCTCAACCGGTTGTATATCCTAAAGTAGCACAAGTACCTGTTTCACCCCCTGCACCCAGAAACCCTGTAGGCTTACCAAGACAACCTAAGAAGCCTCAAAACACAGTTGACCTCTTGTTTCAATTGTTCTCTGACATTCTCGGGAGTGATCAACTGACAGAGAAATTGTGCAATGCATTGTACCTAGTCTTAGGGAATGAAGAAACTTTAGAAGAAAGGATTCGAGATAACCTTCATGAGAAGAATGCTCAGAGAGTGCAACGAAGAAAAGTAAGATCGGGAAAAGAATTTCGACTGATAGCCCAGTTAGATGACTTTGAAATTAAGGACGTCATGTTGGACCTAGGGTCAGATGTGAACATTCTGCCCAAGAAGACCTGGGAAGCCTTAGGAAAACAAACACTGACATATTCCCCAATTCAATTAAGAATGAAAAACCAATACTGTATCTTTCCCATAGGAATACTAGAGAACATGGAAATCGATGTAGCAGGAGTAAAAATAGTGGCTGACTTTGAAGTCATTGAAATCATGGGAGACAAGGATCCCTACCCTGCGCTACTTGGATTCGATTGGGCCTATGACAATTATGCAATAATTGACTTAAAGAAAGACACCATGACTTTTGAGGTTGATAGAATCAACGTAGTTCAACCTTTGGACCCATATGTAGGACCCAGGTACACAGAACCAACAAAAAATAATATAGAAGGAGAAGACCTAGACAAGTTGTACACCGTAACAGCTGGAACAAGAAATGATTATATAAACCCAGTTGTGGATGGATCAGTAATCTGGAGAAGTATACAGTCAACAGATGAAGATTCAGAACTGGCTTTTCATAGTTAGCAACAAGGTTCATACGAAATATTCTCAAGAAGATGTGCAACCATCAGAATGACCAGATGGATTGGGACCGAGGTTAGAAGACACCTAGTATACGATGACACCTCATATCTAGACAATTTTTTTCATTATATGGAAGAAACTGTGGGAGAAGATCAAAGAGTATCGGTACTAGATATGGCTTCCCTGCCAGATGGTGGGCCACGCATAAAGCAGCACTCAGAACTTGGGATGAGGTGAAGCGAGCTATTCAGTGCAGGTTCGGGCACCAAGAGCAGTTGGAATCAGAAATGCAGACGTGTCTCCAAGTTGTGCAACCGTTTAGTGGAGAATTGGACCCTAGAATACACATCCAACAGTGTGTGACACAGTGGCAAGCTACGCAGATACCCTCTCACCTCTAGATTCGGGTATTTCCCCAGTCCCTAGGCCTAATCCCGAAAGCTTGGTTCATACATGAGGAAACCAGAAGACAGGCCAGTGATTGACAAACATTGGCAACTCAATTTTGCAAAGACTTCGCCTTTACAAGTAAGTTCCATGAGCTTGAACTAGTCCTGCAAAAGATTAGAGAAATTATTTTTACAACCAATCATGATAAGAGATCAGAATCTAGATTGTGTCCCAAGCATACCCAAGAACTTCAGACTAAACTCCACTTACCCTTGATCGAAAATCCCATAGAATGATATCATATTAGAAAAGCTGCAGAAAGCCTAGACGAATTAGAATAACTAAGAAACCTAGCCATCAAAGAGACTGAGGGGAACAGAGAAATCCAAAACACTATACCTAGCCAGACCGATAGCTCCTACAATCACCCATTAAAACTATAGAGACTCAACATAGGGACCAAGGAGCAACCCAAAATAGCTTTGGTGGGCTATTACTGGGATGAGAAAACCAGTTAGGAAATACAAAGTTTACTACAGGAATACGAGGATTTGTTCCCAAATACTTTTTCAGAGTTGAAGGGAATCAAAGGAGTTATGGGAGAAATGAAGATAGAGTTAAAACTAGAATCCAAGCTTGTCAGACATAGGCCATACCGTCTTAACCCGAGAGTAAAAGAGAAAGTTAAGAAGGAGATTGATAAAATGCTAGAAGATGGTCTCATTTTTCCAATAGAAGAAGCAGAATGGGTCAGCCCGATAGTCATCCAGAGCAAGAAAGACACTAAGGATATTAGAGTCTATGTGGAATACAAAAGACTCAACTCTTCCTGTGTGCATGACCCTTTCCCAACACCCTTCACCGACGAGGTCCTAGAACAAGTTGCGGGGAAGGAAGCATACTCATTTACAGATGGATTTTTAAGATACCATCAGGTTAGGATTGCTGAAGAGGACACGAGGAAAACCACCTTCATTACCGAATGGGGATATTTTTCATATAATGTGATGCCATTTGGTTTAAAGAATGCCCCTGTATTTTTCTCCAAGATTGTGATAGCAACCTTTAGAGTGTTCATTCACAAGTTCATAGAAGTCTATATGGACAATTGGACAATATATAGCATGATAAAGGAACATGTAGCACTGCTAAGACTAATGTTCGATAGATGTCGAGAGTTACAAATATCATTAAATCTCAGGAAGTGTATCTTCTGTGTGCCACATGGAAATTTGTTGGGCCACATAGTCTGTCGAGAAGGAGTACTGGTAGACCCAACTAAAGTTGCGGTCATTATGAATATGCCGCTACCTACGAGAATTAAACAGTTGTGCTCCACACTATGACATACAGGCTACTATCGCAGGTTCATTCAGAGGTATGCCAACATCACTACACCTCTGGAAAAACTCCTGAAAAAGGCTGAAACATTCCAATGGACTCCCGAATGTGACAAAGAATTTGAGACACTTAAGGAGAATATCATTACAACATTGATCTTGATATTCCCAAACTGGGATAAAAAATTCCATGTCCATGTAGATGCTTCAGAATTGCTCTAGGAGCTATCCTAGTGCAACCTAGAGATGGAGCTATGGATCACCCTATCTACTTTGCGAGCCGAAATCTATCACAAGAAGAGCGCAACTACACAACAAAAGAATGGGAAGGATTAGAAATGATCTATGCTTTACATAAATTTAGACACTATCTCTTAGGATCTCATTTTAAATTCTTTACTGATCATTCAACACTAAAATACCTAGTTAGCAAACCTGTGTTGGAAGGGAGAATCTGTAGATGGCTGCTGTTATTTCAAGAATTTTCCTTTGAAGTCATCATTAAACTAGGACGATGCAATGTCAGACCCGACCATCTATCCATACTAGACTCAGGAGAAAGCGGAAGAGTAGTCCATGACCAGCTCCCAAATGTAGATTTATTCAGAATCGAGGCCATACCAGAATAACTGGAGGACATAACAGTCTTTCTCAGCACACGAGCATGCCCTGAAACATATTCCACAACCCAGAAACTCCATATGGTCGTCAGAGCAGCAGATTATCAACTGATTTCCAGCCAATTGTATAAACTAGGGCTAGACAACATCCTCAGACGATGTTTCCTATATCACAAAAGGAAGGATATACTTTGGGATGCCATAGCAGAATTGCAGGAGAACATGTAGGAGGAAAGGCAACGACACAAAAATTTCTACATGCATGACTTTGGTGGGAAACACTTTTCAAGGATGCAAAAGCATACACTAGATCGTGTGATGTTTGTCAACGGGTGTGCAAGCCTTCACGACAAGATGAATTACCACTACAACCAGTTAGAGCTCTACAGGCATTTGAGAAATGAGCAGTTGACTTCATTGGGCCAATCAACCCTACAACCAAACATTCAAAGGAAAGATACATCATTACCACAACCGACTACCTTACTCACTGGGAAGAAGCAGTAGCAGTACATGACTATTCGACGAATACCACCGCCAGGTTCATTTTTGAGAATATCATTACTCGCTTCGGATGTCCTAGGGGCCTAACCAACAATCAGGGAACTCACTTCATTAGCAGCACCATAGAAACACTTACTGCATAATTTTTGATTCAACATCACAAGAGCAGTCCATACCACCCACAAGCCAATGGAACAGTTGAAGCCTTCAACAAAATCATGGAAAAGGGACTAACAAAAGTCTATTGCGCAAACCGAGAGGATTGGGATGATAGAGTTCCAGCGGTACTATGGGCCTACAGGAAAACAACAAAGAAACTCCACAGATACACACCGTTCCAGTTGGTTTACGAAAAATAGGCAGTGGTGCCCACAGAGTTCATCACCCCAAGCCTATATATTGCACAAGCCACATGTATGACAGATGAAGACTTAGTGGCGCAAAGACTTGCAGAACTACAAGAACTCAAAGAAACCAGATTTTTGGCAGACTTCCATCAGTCGGTTGAAAAGGAAATACAGAAAGCTTTTTTTGACCGCCACATTAAAACCAAGGTATTTATACAAGGAGACAAGGTGTTACTCTATGCCAACCAATACCAAAAGCATCCTGGCAAGCTGTGTATGCACTAGTTGGGACCCTTCATAGTTGCGGAGATCCGACCATCAGGAGCAGTTTGACTCATGCAACTAGATGGTGTGATACGACCGAGATGGGTGAATGGCGCTTGCCTGAAGCCATACCTCTCCTGAAACTGAGAAGAAGAGTAGTCGCTCCAATCCATCGGAGCTTGTACAATAGTTAGATTTGATTTTTGTTTTTCTTTCAAAAAAAAAAAATTTCTTCTCTGTTAATAATGTCCATGAGCGCAGTGTTGCGCCATAACACATAGTTCAATTGTGTTGTTTAAGTGTTGGTTGATACAGAGCTGATGACACAACAGTACCGAACCTGAAGTATGAAAGGTCCACTAATGACAGTCATAAAAAATGACGGGGACAACCTTTGTGGTCGTAGGGGCCACACAACCAAATCCAATCTAAGTTAAAGGCCATGCACACCCAGTCCAATCACACCCTTTAATGACATTCCGGCACTCCGGTTGTCGCCTGTTATGCCATAAAGCCACATTATGCCAAGATACCATCGAACTTCGCACCAGGACACCCACCCACCAAACAGAAAGGTCTCAATTCAGCCACGTCCCTATTCCACTCAGACGAGTAAATACCAAGATCACCTAATCGAATTCCCCTTGATCAAACCGTCCCATCTAACAAACCACACCTTGCTACATCAATATGTTCATAATAAGGAGCAACTATTGTTAAAACCTACCCGTTAAGCCTGACATAAAATTATCAGAACTCAGCCGAAAAAGTATTGTTTCTAAAAACAAACATAGCTATTTCCGAACCCAGCCGTGCAAACCAATTAAGGACCATTACCAAAACTGCAAACAAAGCCTTAGTTCTAAAAATGACCACATATGCGCTCATGCCAAGAGCAACAAACAGTCGAAGCACCATGACCAAAGAAGCAGTACCAGACAAGATTTGCGACCCCCGGGTCGAGATTATAGGTGATCTCAAAGGGAAGATAGAACAGGTCAAGATACTCGACCTTGACCTCATGGATTCAACCCTATTTCCATAGATACATCCAGACGTCTTTTGGGAGTTAGCCCCGGATGGAGCATGAGATATGCACTTTAGACCGAAAAAGGAGTTCATCAACCTATTCAACTCCACTATCATGCACCTGAGAGACTTACTAGTCGTCGACACCACCGGCGAAATTGTGCGCTGCACGAAGTTCCTGATAAGCAGAGTGCATGAAAGAAGCCTATGGTTGGATAAGAAATATCCAATCCATGCACAAGATATCTAGCAACTTACTAGACTATCCTCTGAAGGAGAGGATGTATCGAAGGGATTTCAAGGACCCAAAAAACACGAGAAGAAGAAAGGCGAGCTCAACCTGTACAAGAAGTTTAACACCAAGTGGGGAGGACACACAATAGTCATTGAGCCAATACTACCTGAAACAGTCCGGACTATCTGCTACATCATAGCCAACAAGGTTATGAGGTCCTATTATAAGAGAGAATGCACCTTAGACATGCTATCAGTTTCCGACTTCTACCATCAGGGAGCAGTATTCAACTGGTGTAGATTCTTGCTGGAGGAACTACTCAAAGCTTGCGAGGAGGCACATGAGAAAGGAGGCACCTTTACCTATGGATACCTGCTTGTGGCATTCACAATGCTCAAATGGAAGTCACCGGTGGGTAGATAACTGATAATACCGGATAAAGGGCACCTGGTGAAAAATATTTGAGCCATGGCAATCCAAACTAGACTCAGAGAACACAACACTCAACAACGCAACATTCGCCAAATGGTACAATGCTATGATCGATGCAACACAGCAGTCGCGTATCCCGTAGGAGATCCTCCATAACAACACAAGGAATATCGCCTTTAGTATGAACCTACACAACACCTGCATCTGGCCGAGACATGCCAGCCGGGAACATTTCCATACATGACTGCTACCATTATATCTAGACGAGGAAGCATTCGACAAGGAGGTCATGTCATGGCCTGGAGTTAAACGCGACCCATGCAAATCCGGAATGCATTACATTTTGTCGAACGAGCTAAGTAAGAAAAAAGACAAGGAAGCAGGAGAAGGACTGAGTTCAGGCCCCGAGTAGAAAAAGATAGATGCTCTGGCACAAACTGATTCTGAGGAAGAATAAGAAACACCATAGCTGGAACGGAGGAAAAGACCACCCCCCAACAACTTCCACCCAATGCCATGTTATCAGGTGCGCAGGTCAACCAAATCCTGGGCGTTATGCTTACCACCGAACCGATGGGGAAAAGGCCTAGAACAAGGGTCTCCCCAAACAAACCCCTGAATCCACAACCCCTCACATTTGTTGCTCCCTGGACCCGCACCATGACCAAATCCACCACCATCATTGACATCCAAGATGGCCCAGACCCTCAACCAATCTCGCCAACAATTGTCGTTGAACAACCTCCACCACCGCTCCAACTACCAAATCTCCTCACCACCACTCCACATCATATCACAACCTTAAAGCAGATGCAGCTCGACCAGACAACCAAAGAATCCCCCAATCCCAACTCAGAAATGCCCAACCCCGACCCCAAAGTATCAGAGAAAAATACGACGGTAGATGTCCCGAATCTAAGCATGCAGGAGTGCCAACCTGAGTCTTCCGCACAAGAAGAAGCCACCAGAAGTAGAGAAGAGTCGGAACCCGACTGTACCCAACAAATCACTTCACCACCCAAGGGTAAGGATGCCCAATAATTCACCATGCATGATGCAAAAGTGTTGGAGGACATAGAGATACCAGATGTGCCCAATGAGCCAGACTCAAAAATAGAACAGGATACGACAACTCGGCAAGCACAAATGGAGCAAGTCCTCCAGAACCCCCAACAATGTGCAAACTTGATGCAACTTTACATAAACAGAACACAGGTTCTGACACTTCTACCCAAAGATCTAAGATTGAGGATTGCACCAACGCCACCAATGGAAGAGGAAGTAGAAACCGATTCGGACCACTCAACGGCCAATAGACTCCCTTTACAGACAAGAGCACCCACTGATGCAGCTCTGTCATCCACCAACCTGGTACAGTGGCCAACATCACAGTTGTTCGGACTAATCGGAGTCTCCACAGACCAGCTAGAGCAAAGGCTCTAGGACGTCGAGAGCTCAGCCGAGCTCGCCAAAAAAGAACAATTATATGCACAAACATGTAGAACGGAAGAAAAGTGTGATCGACTCCTAGCCCAATGAAAACTGGAAAAAGTGCAGGAAAAACTTGCAAAATCCTGGCTGGAGATTCAGAGAGTTGCGCCTGACCTACCTGAAGCCAGTGAGATAAGAGAACCAGAGCAATAGATCGAGCTGTTACAAGAAACATGGACATAGATCGCGACACGTGTGGAGCAGATACAAGCAAAGTTACAACAAGTCCAACACGAGGCAGAACAACAGCCTCAGCAACTGCAGGAACAAATGTAGAAGATCATACTGCAAGGAAACAATGCCTGAGCGGAACTACATAAGCAGACAACGAACTACACCAAAATTTTTAAGGAAGTCAGCAATTGGATGGGCATCATCGCTCGACGGAATCAATTCCTGGAAGAATTGCGCACCTGGATCCAGGGGCTCAGCGAGGAAGTTGCGGTCACAATGGACCCCATAGAGAAGCAGAAAAAGTTCAATCAGATCCAGCGGGCCGACAACAAACTCAATTCATTCTATGAAGCACAATCTATAGCCAAGAAAGAGCTGTGCGATTTTCGATCGGTAATTCAAACCGCCTATATGCAAATGCACCAGATTGACGCATCAGGCGACTCTGAATGGAACTTGTTAGTTGCAGCCAAGCCAAAAGAGTACAACAAAGATACGACCCAATAGTTCCTGGCAAAAGCAGCACTCCTCACCCAGAAATGGCAGGGCAAAGTTGAAAGCTTTCATGGAGTAAAGCACAGAGCATTAGAGTTGGTTCCAGAATTGGGCCCTTCATTTGAAGAGGTGAAGGAAGAAAAGGCACAAATAGAAGAGCTCAAAGAAGAAGAAAATCCTTACAAGGGAAAGCAACAGTTGCTCCTGGAGAATGTGAAAGAACCAAGTGCTTGACTCGAGGACGAGTCAAGGATTGTGGTCGGAGCCTATTGGGCCCTTCGTTTTTGGGAAAGGATTGTGCAAGTTTTGATTAAGCATGAGTTGCGCAAAATTCATTAGAAGTTGAAAGCAAAGAATAACAGAAAACAGTTGCAGTAGCTATCACAACACCAGCTAAGCAACAAACAGTTGCAACAAAACAAGAAAGAGAGAAAGATGCACATAAAGACATAACCCAGCTATACATAGGACTAAATATAGATATAAGGAGGTTGGTCCTCAAGGGAGAGTTGAGATATCGGGCTTTTGTTATGTTTATTAGCAATCAAAGGTTTTGGGATTAGCTAGTGAAACTCGATGTAAGAGACAACCCAAAGTATGTACTGAACATCTCTATGTAGTCCTGAATCTGTAATAAAGGAAAGATCCGAAAGCTAATACGAAGAACCAAAGTTTCAAATATGATGTGTCTTTGTATGCTCCTTATGCATTGCATTATTCCTTTATGATTTGTGAGTTCTTTCTAAGGGTTCTATGGTTAATTGTTGTTCATACTGTAAGTAGGTTTGGTTCTTGCATTTAGATGGTTCTGATCTGATAATGATTGCACAAGAACAGGGATGAGCTCTAAACACTCTGTGGATATTCCTTAGTCTTCTTCCTACCCTTCCCTATCTATCTGTCTCAGCAGCGCTTCGGGTGAGACTTCTTCTCTTCAGAGGGGATGAAAATGCCAGTGCTCTAGACTACATAGTGCCTTTTGTTGGTAACCTGAGAAGAACCCTGGTCTGACCAAATTCGCGCTAACAAGACCGTTGGGAGGTGAAGTCGATGGAGGAGGTTGAACCAATGGAGGTGGTGGGCCATCAACTTTCTCTTTCGAAGGAGAATAAAATTTGTCTCGAGTAGCGACTGCAACTTCGTTATTCTTAGAGTCACCAGTACACATAAGTACATAAGATGTGGTAGAGGGAGAAGGTTGGTCATGAATGACCAATTGGGCCTACTGCTGAGAAGGAATAGGTTTTGACAAAATGGTGGGTGTAGGAGGTTTCCCGGTCCCTTGCAGGAACTTAGTAACCTTAGCACGTCATGGAAAATCTTTCGTATAATGATCCTCACCACAGATAAGACAAATATAACGAGGTTTTCAATTTTCTTTGTCATCAACAGGCTGAGTCTTAGGTTTATCGGATTGCTGATTATTATTTTTTCCCTTTTTATTCTTACCCTTCCCTTTCTTTTTATTATTATTTTTACCGGTAGGTGTCGATTGAATCGTGTTAACCTCAGAGGTTTTATCGGGAGAAGGAGTCGGAAGAGGAGTATTTTGTACATTAGTAGTGGTAGATTTGGGATTGGAATGACTAGCTTGTTTATACTTAGTCTCGGCGTGAAAAGTGCCAATCACGCGATCAAAAAAATGAGAAGCTACTGGAGGTGTTGGGGTTGGATTTGTAGACGGGCGAGGGGCATCATGGATCAAGTCATATAGTGTGCCCGTTTGTGAATAAACAAGATCTAAGTATTGAGCATGACTAATCGTCTGCTCTTCAGTAACGACACTACCCATGGCGACATCACGAGCTATAGGACCGATGAGTGATTTGGTAAACCACTCAACTAATAATTGATCAGGAAGGGGAACTTTGATTAAGCATCTTCTCCTCCACTCGTGAATATGATTGGAAATATGAGTAGAAGAGGATTGTTTAAATGAAATCAAAATTTCGGTTCCTATCTCATATCATATTGGTAACTGGTAATGTGTTAAGAAATCCATAGATAAGGTGTTGAAGTCATTGAAGAATCCTTGTGGAAATTTGATATACCATTTGGTTTGTGAACCCGTAAGAGTTCGTTGGAAAAAACGTAATCTAATGGAGTCATCCATCAAGGAGTTGGATGAACACCAAAGATGAAATGTCATGACGTGATTATTTGGGTCTTCCCCTGATCGACTGTCAAATTTAGGAATGTCTTATGGTAACTTGGAAGTTATGATCGGCCAATATGGATAATGCAAGATAGGATCATTCAAAATCCTAAATAAATTCGGTAAATCCAAAGTAGCAAGAAATGACAGTTGTATGTTCACTTGAGGAAACTGGTAATTTTGAGGAGGTAACCCCATAGGTATACCAATAGGACTATAAGCCATCTGCAGATAGCTAGAGGGTCCTAAAAAATTCGGTGGTGGAGGGTTTTGATTCAAATAGCTAACTTGAGTTGATGGATTGGGTATGCTTCCTTGGAAAGGAGCATTAAACTGAAAACTTTGACCCCAGGTAGGATTCATAGAGCCTAGATATGGTTGCCCTTGATTAGGGGGTACAAAAGAATTAACTTGAGGAGTTTTACCCCCAGGCGATTGTTGATTACCTTGGAAAGGAAAATTCCAAGTTTGAGATTGTAATCCAAGGATATATTTCCTATACACTGGATTATGACCCCCAACTTAGGGTTTCCCCCCAACTTAAGGTTGGCCTCCAACAAGAATTTGAAAAATAGAAGCGATAGAATGACTTGTGCCCCCAACTTGATTGGATCTACTTGGGCCAGGACAATTAGATCCTCCAAGTGGAGGTGGAGGAGGAATTCTAGGACCCCCGGAGAGAACCTTGGTAGGTGTAGGAACAAAATTGCTAGCAACATTGTACCCATGAGGAACAAAAATATTAGGCCCTCCGGATGGAATCTAGGAAGGATTAGCAATAGAAGTATTAAGAGCGTTATACCCAGGTGGAAGTGACACATTTGATCTAAGAGGCAGTGGTGTTCCAATAGGAGCTTGGGTGATTAACAAACTTCCTATAGAAACAGGCGTAACTTGTGGGACCATGGTATAGCTAGTGAGATGGAGGGGAAGAATTGTATGAGAACCAACCAACAATTGGTTTGAAACCGTGAAAACATTACTGGTCATGCCAGTAAAATTATATAAAGGTATTGTATAAGAAGTGGAATTCACAAGTGTATGTGATGCCATGGGTTGATTAGGTCATTCCTAGTTTATCAAAAATTTTGTATCCCAAGGTGGTCCTCCAAAGAGAACAAACATGGATTGATCTAGGATTAAAAATTCCAAAATTATGAACTAGAGTTCTAAACGATTCACTCTGGAAGGGTGGATCGTCTACACCAAACTTTGCATAAGTTCTAGCAGGTATTCTAGTGTAATCTTTAGCAACAACGTCTCCCGATGAATTTATCCAAAGAAAAAGTGGATCTTGTACAACACTCAATAATGGATTTACATGAAGTATTGATTCCTCCAATGAAGTAGAAATTCCAATCTTAGAGGCTACGTCGTTATTGATTTCTCCTTCAGGAGAACCCTCTGGTAAGTTAGGAAGCAAAGGAGCGTATTCTTCCTAACCTTACAGACCTTCTAAAGGTAACCCTTGCATCCTACGTGAACGAAGAGGGTCGATGTTGTCCACACCAACTAAAGAATGAAAGAAATCTATGGCCAAATAGAGAAACAAGCAACACTCACTAATAAAATCTAGATATCAAACACACAAACAAACCTTCTTATTTCGAAGTCACTAGTTGGTGATGAAATCCAACATCGCGAAATCAAGACAAGAAGGGGTTGGGACAAAGCGGGTGGAAAAGTTACATTGACGACCTGCTTAAGGGACTTACACCTTGGTGCAATCTCCCACACATAATCATGGGTATACCCTCCAAGGAGCCCGAGTGAGTTTATCCAATGTCGATTCTAGGTATCGTGAAGACTTCCCCCTCCACAATCACCTCGTGTAATTGATTAATTATTTATTTTATGGATCCCTCATTTTTTTGAGAAATGTTTCATTTCTCTCAAGATCCCAGGGTGAGCATTTATTTCATGATGTTTTTTATAGGGAACCTTTGAGCTTAATGGCCTCTTCTTCCCATGAAATGAAGTGCATGCCTTTATTGGGTCAATAAGCCTGAAAACCTAAAAGGTGAGGAGACTAATGGGAAGAAGTGATGTAAGGTGGAAAGTATGAGCGGGAATGGTACGAGGACCCTTCAAGGAGACCCCCCAGTAACAACCCTTTCCCTAAGGGTGGCCACTTACTAGGAAACCATGACACTCACCAAGGTGAAATAGGGAAAAAGGCCTAATTTCCAAGGAAACATTTTCAAAATCAAGAAAGGACCCTTTGCAACATGTTCAAATGCTTCAAATATTAAAATGACACTTGCCACAATACTAAACTTGTTACCTCATGAAGCAAGACCTTTTTTCCTCTATGGACCAAGATGGGTGTGGTGGATGATCCTGGCATTGATCAGATGGTGGTGCATGGTATGATAGGGGCTCGTTCCTATTCATCTACCTCTAGGTACTCCATGTCTACTACTTGAGGGCCTCAAGACATCATTTCCTTAGTTATCCTTAGAAATGGGGGATAACAATGACAATGACGAAGATGATGACGATTATCACGACGATGAAAATATGATGATGATCATGACAATGGAAATGACGATGATGATGACAATGACGATGACAATGATTATGATGATGATGATGACGATGATGATGATGATGATGATGACGATGACAACGACGACGATGGTGATGACGATGATGATGATGATGATGATGATGATGATGATTATGACAATGACGATAGTGATGAAAATGATGACGACGACGACGACAATGATGATGACTGCAATGACAATGAAAATGATGATGATGATGAGGAGGAGGAGGATCATGACAATGTTGATTATGGTGATTACAATGTGACAATGGAAATGTTGATGATGATGAAAATGATTATGATGATGACAATGACGATGACAATGATAATGATGATGACAATGACAATGACAATGATGATGATGATGATGATGATGATGATGACAATGACGATGATGATGAATTCAATGACAACGATGATGATGAGGAGTAGGACACCGAAAATGTTGATTATGGTGGTGAAAATGACGATAAGGATGATGATGATGACAATGATGATGATGATGATGATATTATGATGATCATGACAATGGAAATGGCGATGATGATGATGATGATGACAATGACTATGATAATGAAAATGATGATGATTATGACAATGACGATGATGATGATGACAACGATTGTGACAATGACGATGATGGTGATGATGATGATGATGAAGACAATGATGATGATGATGATGAAAATGATGATGACACCTATAATGAAAATGAAATTGATAATAAATGTGAAAAAAGGTTCTGACAATGATGATGGCAATGACGGTGACGATGATGATGACGACGACGATGACAATGTCAATGATTATGACTACAACAAAAATTACAATGATGGCGATGATGATGACAATGATGGCGATGAAGATGAAAATGATGAGGAGAAGCTAGGAGGATGACAATGTTGATTATGATGATGATAATATGATGATCATCATGAAAAAATAAATGACGATGATGATGACAATGATGATGACAATGATGATGACGCTGATGAGGATGATGATGATGATGATGACAATGTTGATTATGGTGATGAAAATGACGATGGAAATGATGATGACAATGACGATGATGATGAAACCTACAATGAAAATCATGAAAGTGATGACGAAGACAAGGATGGTTAACCTATATAACTAAATACTTTAAAGAGAATAAATCATATAAAATATATAATCACATACCTCCTACATTTCAACATTTATGCAATATCATTGATCTTATTCTTCATCCAACTCTACATTTGTATCATCTAGTTCATAATTGATGTT
>JASDQU010375328.1:4359-16469 GCA_032191745.1 Picea mariana
CCATTTGCCTTTGTATTTGAGTTGGGTAGTCACAAACTCATGCTCTTTTCTATGTCAGCTATATTTGTCTTTCTAATGAGTTGTGTATGCCCACTCCATTTGTACTTCATCATTTGTATCTGTACCCCTTGCTTAGATTATGTGGGAATGTTGAAATGATGGTGTGTAATCTTCACATAAGGCCATGGGTCAACCCATAATATGTTTATTTTGTGTGTGTAGGGATTTGGCTTAAAATTTGACATATTCAAACTCTTTATTATAATATAGCTAGTAGGGGCAGTGAGGGCACTCCAACTTAGAGTGTGGATAATTATAGAGTCACCCTCATTTTATTCTTTGATCATGAGCTAAGTGCTCTCTTATGTGATTCTTTATCTTATGAGAACCTACATTTTGTATTCTTCTTGTTMATGGGTCCTTCTTATCTTTTCTTTATACAAAAATTCACATACAAGGTGGTATGAAAATCTCATATGTCAAAGCTTTGAGGAGAACTATGAAGAAAAACAGGTTTTCTAGGTGACTATTGAAAGAAAAGGTCTAAGTGATTTAAGAAGATGTAGGATACAATTATTTATATAAAGAATTGGCTATTCATAAAATTATTAAGTGAGGATGAACATTCATGGTCCTAGGAAAGTTGTACATAGTGAACATCCAAATGTTGATTTGTAAACATGTGCAATGCTAGAAATTAGCATGTAATATTTAGAGTTAAGCATGTGATGTTGTCTATGCCAAATGTTGTAAATTTGGTATCAACTCTTTCTCTAACTACGTGACATGGCTCTCATTGACTCGGTCGAATAATGACTTTAGATTCTTATAGGCTTGATGAGGGTAGTCGATTCCACTGAGGTGAAATCAAATCTCTCGTGAGATATAGATCGTGATGGCCTCCACAGCCTCATCCTTCTTTCCATCAATAACGAACTTCACATGATCATCCGTTGGATCTGGAATCACAATATTCATATACTACCACAATCMTTTTCTCTTCAGTAGGGTTTCCATGTTTGGTTCCCATACTGTGTAATTTGATCCATTCATAACAACAGGATCAATATTCAAAGCCATATTCTATATCTATATAGAAAATGTCATGTTTCAATGGTTCCAACCAACAAACCACCAGCCAAGAGTCAGTCACACAAAAGATCTRACTCAAAAAKGTTTTTAGATAACAGGTTGAGGTTTTAAACCATTGTCTCTGATGCCATGTTGTGRAATATGGTGGAACACGACATGAAACGAAAAATAAAATACTATAGATAATCAAAGAGGAAACAAAAAATTTCAAAGATAGAGGTGGTATCTAAATACACCGTTACAAAACTTAACAAAGTGCATTGTGATCATAACATCAAAATACATATTGGACCTTGATATCTCCACACAATATCAACTTGATTGCTTGATCGCCATGATGATAATGACCCAAGGGATTTTCTATTTATAGCCTCAAGATATAACCAACTTCCACATAATCGAGAAGATCTTGTCCACATGTAACCATTGGTGGTTAGAGTTGACTCCATTGAATCTGCAATGTTGAGTCATCTCGACAAGGATTCTCAACCCGACCACCTATGAATCCAACTCATAGCCAATTGCTAGGCTGGTTGATCCAACACTGGCATGTTTCTTTTGAGTTTGAGTTTATCATCCGGAGTAGACATCACTGACATCAGCTATAGCATCTTCAGTTGTCTTGGCAATCCATCTAGGTAGATAAAAAATAGGTGAATTGTGGTTCATGATGTTAGATCAATCAGAAGTTGGAGAGGTTTTAGTCAATAGAGATGGTGGACCAATTGAAATAGAGATCGATGAACTAGTTGATGCAAAGGTTGATGGCCTAGTCGAAATATGAACAAAGTTCGATTGTCCAGTCGAAGGACTAAAATATGGAATAGGAAATCCATTTTAAGAGACAACATCAAAGGGATCATTCTATAGTAATCCAAAGGAGGCATTCAACACCTTGATGACAAAATAATTCTCATCAAACCATACATTTTGTCTGATAATAATTTACTGCTTGATAGGATCAAATAGTCAATAGGATTTCGACTCTTCAGAGTATCCCATCATGATGCAAGAATGATTCTTTGCATCCAACTTCTTTTTGCAATCATTGAAAATATGATCCAAGGAAACACATCCAAACACATAGAGGTGGCCAACATAATGCTTCTTTCTACACCATTTTTTGATTGGAGTCATGGAAGGAACAACTTGAGTCAAGATGTGATTGAGTATATAGTATACACAATACATTTATTCAGACTAGAAGAGAGAGGGTAGATATTTAGCCTCCAAAATACATCTAGCCATTTCAACTAACATTCGATTCTTGCATTCTACAACACCATTCTACTAAGTTGTGTGAGGAATCAACTGCTTCCAATCATTACTAGATCGAACTAGGTATTCTTCAAAGGGTCAATTTACATACTCACTGCCATTGTCTAATCTCATGCACTTGATGGGTCGGACACATTAATATTTAGCAAAGGCTCGAAACTCCTTGAACTTTTCAAAGAAAAGGTTATTGTTCTTCAAAAAATAAACCCCTGTGAAGTGAGGTAAATCATCAATAAAGGTCAAAATATACCTTGCACCTGCTAGTGAATGTAGATTAATGCAACAAACATCACTATGAACCAACTCTAGTAGGTTTTGTTCTTTCCATGCTTTGCCAGAGTCAAATGTTCCTTGATGATTCTTTCCAAGCACACAACCCTTATAGACTCCTTCAAGGGGAAAAAATTTAGGTAAACCAACAACCATGTTCCGAGTTTCCAGTGTTTGCAGACTTTGGAAATTCAGGTGTTCGAGTAGCTCATGAAAAAATCGAATTTTCTCATCAATGTGAGTAACAAGTGCAGTCGAGTCAGTGTCAGGTCGATTCATGTCACATAATTTATATAAATTGTTTGTCGGGTTGAGAACCCTATTGACAACAATCAACTTTCCTTTCTTCAAATCACTAGCATAGAACTGATCTAACCAAAATTTCACAATTTTACCTACTATTTTAAATGAACAACTGAAAACATATTGGCACTAAGGTTTGGCACATGATAGACGTTGGCAATTTTCCCATCTTGAAAAGTAACATCACCTTGACCATCAACATCGAGAAAAAAATCATCTGCAACATAGATTTTCCTCTCAGTAGCTTCATCTGAGCACATGAATAAGGAGGAACCCTTAGTGATTTGATGAGTGCACCCAAAGTCCACTACCCATTAGTTCTACGTAGAATGAGACAACAAGGCTTGAGAAGTTTCAAATTGGAAGGTGAAATTATCAATGGGTCGACATTCAATAGACATGTTTCCTTTAGGATATTTAACCTTCTCATCTAATTCATCTCTCTTCTTATATAAAAATTTCTCCACATGTCCACTCTTTCCACAGTAATGACATGTCGTCTTCTTTCAACTTCGTTGGGGTGCATCAGTCTATCTTTGAGCTTTTTGTTTGCGATATGCAAGTTTCTGTGTAGAGGCATCAAACTGTACTCAATTTGTAGGATTCATCTCACTCTTTCCATTGAGCAAGTGGGCCTGATGTTTACCACCAAGCTTTCCTTCTTCAAGCAATTTATGTTGATCAATAATCAAAATACCACATAAATATTCAAAGGTGTAATCCTTAGGTCATCTTCCTTGCATGCTTTCCAGTTGATACAGAAAGCCAACATGAAAACATCGAAATGTGTTATCAAATTCATCCAGGCCAACTCGATGATTTGTCCATCCTTCTTCTAATAGTTATTTCCACTTTCTCCAAATTTCCACTAAATTTCTTTGACATGTGAAAAATAATCCTCTATTCTATCAAAAGAATGAGGATCGAAAGAGAACAACTCTTTCTCTAACTGCATGACATGGATCTCGTCGACTTGGTCGAACAATGACTTCATCTTCTTCCAAAATTGATGAGGGCAATCGATTCTACTGAGGTGAAATTGAATCTCCCACAAGACATAGGTGGTGATGAATTCCCCAACCTCATATTTCTTTCCATCAACAATGAACTTCACCTAATCATATATTGGATTTGGAATCGAAATATTTGTATACTTCCATAGTCCTTTTCTCTTCAGCAAGGTTTCCATGTCTAGTTCCCATACTATGTAATTTAATCCATTTGGAATAATAGGTGTTGGCACATGGGCAGACCCAGGGTTCAAYGCTTCAACAATGCACCAACAAAACCCTAAATACCGACCCTTTCAAAAACACCTGCGAAGGAGATGAAGTCTCACCCAAGGTAGAGGCAGGGGTGGTTGCGGACTCATATGTCTGCAACCTAGCTGGGACACAGATTTGTGATTACAACACCTTAATAGAGAACTTAGAAATTTTCATTCATTAGTATTTAKCCTTTGTCTACAACCAAGATAAAACCTAATTACAATGCAGCGCAATATTCAACAAGATCCAACACATTCAAGAACTAATCACATCAAAATAGATTAGATATGGTACTTATTTACATCACCAAGCACTAAKCTATCATATCAGATACATCTAAACATACACTACTACACTAAGCATAAATCATATGAACAAGAAAACAACCATAATGCACAAAGAAACCACAACACAGGGTATACGTGGTTCACCCCCAGCCTGGGGCTACTTCCACCAAATCTTCTTCTTCTTTATTGTCTTTTGTCAATCATCTACATGCACAGGGCCACAAGATCCTACTTCGCACATGACAGGATATCTACGCACACTCCCCTAGATCCTCCTTCCCTAAGCTAGGTTAAAACACAAAGCCTTTACACAATCTCTTACAGTCACTTGCACTTAGCCTTGCAAGCCTCACATAGTATGCACAAAGAATTTACAACTATCACTTAGCACTTAGCATGGCACCGTCCATTCACCACTAGCTTACAACTAACTCCTTCTTACCTCGCCTATCTTTCTATTTATACATTACAAAAGAGGCCTAAGCATGGGTAAACCCATGAGTCGACATCCCCATACCCATTACATAAGCCCAAAACCCAACAAGCCCTAAGAAAGGGGCTGAGATCCCACGATATCTGCTTTGACTTGTGCTCCACCCTCAACAGCCTGTTGAAGTCCCAAAATAGGTCAAACCTAACCAAGGATCTCCAAAACTTGATGAAGGGCCAACATGGCCCCAACACTTACCTGTAACTCATCCTGAGTCACTCTACTTTGGGTAATTCTACCTCAAATGCCTCGAACTTGGCTCGGGTTTCTTCGACCTGTTGCTTCGCCAAGGCCTCCTGCTCGATGAACTCTTGAATAAATGCCTCGTTCACAGGTCCCTCTAAGTGTTTCTCTAATGAAGTGACTACTTGTTCTAGCTATGCTCCTTGGAATTCAATCTCCTCAAATAGTTGGCAAGCTTCGTCTTAGATTGGTTGGAGCCTCTGAGTCTCTTCCATAACTTTGCTTTGTATGGTATGGACCTACTGTTGAGCAATGAATTGTTCTTGGGATCTTTTCATTCTCTCAACTGCTGATAGGAGCTTCAACTACACCTGTATTGTCGTCGCTTTCTACTTTACCTCCTGGAGCTGTGACTCCAGTGTCTTCAGTTTAGGGTCCTTAGTAAGTCGCTCATAAGTCTGTGCACTTCTACTGCTAATTTGTTCACATTCCAGAACTAATGCTTTGATCCTCTCAACTGCACTTCAGGCAGTGGCTTATCTTTGGTCTCACATGTCCTGTGGAGTGCTTGGTACTGTTTGTAGCTCTAGATATGCTATTCTCTGTCGAAGCTGTTGGATGGCTTCAGCAAGCTGCGCTACTTGGTGCTCCAGTGGGTCTTCCTCCTTTTTCTCTAAGCCCGTCATAGAGCGAAGTGCTCTATCGACTACTTCTTTTACTCCAACCTGCTCCACGAGTAGTTGTTCCTTATCTTACTGGATCTGCGCTCTCTCCTCTTCAAACTTTGTTTGGAGGTCGTCCTTCTCCTGCTGCGCAACCCGACGTTGCTCTATCACTTCCGCTTGTGCTTTCTTAAGGGCCACTGTGGCCTATTCTTTTTCTTCCTGTGCATGAAAAAGGCAAGCTGTAGTCGCATTAGATAGTCTGCAGAGTTGGTTAGACTCATCTCCCAACTCTGTTTCTTCTGATGGCGGGGGCACAGTGGACACTGCGCGGCTAGAGTGAAGGGCTTGTTGTACCCCTCATAGTTCTACTTCAATTATTTCATACATGGTCTCTTGCTTGGCTTTATTTCTCTACAAAAGATCTTCCGAGGTGTCTGATACAGCTACAATGATGAAGTCAAATTCATCAAGCGTGAGCACAGTCTGTAGCTTGGTCTTACTATCTTTTGACTTCTTCCACGATGTGGGTTTCATGGGAGAAACCTTTCTTTTGTTAGACAACTCTAAATCATCAGAGGGATTCTGTAGTGGTGTTACTTCACCTTGCTTCTGCTGATCTTCTTTTCCATTGTCTACTTCGTCATCACCTCCTCCGCTAGGTGATTCTGAAGAAGTCTCTTCGGATGCGTTGTTCATCTTTTGTACCTCTTCTGTCTTCTTCCTTCTGCTAGTTCCAGGAGTATCATACCCTTCATAAGTGACCACCAGGCTTTTGATTAGTTCAATATCTGACAATTCTACGGGGTCAATAGGGATAAGGAGCTTTGTTGGCCATTCCTTAGTTATTTCTTCTAGGTCCTCCTCTGTGAGTTTGTAATAACTTTGTAGTACTTCTTTGTGTTCGTCTCCATGCACAATGATATAGATAAAATGTTTGTATGCGTGGAACTTCACAAATGGTCTGAACCTGTGCAGGGTGTTCAGCGTCATACGAGGGACAGCCTCAATATCTCTCTTTAACTGCAGGTAGTAGGTGTGGAACACCACGTTTGACTTCCACTGTTTTCCCATATCACTCGAATACCAAAGTGTGGTGAACTTCGCAGCTAAGAGTTTGGATGGCTCTATTTCAGGGAAAGTCACACCTTCCAGCATCTCCCAAGCAATGAACTCGATGAAGATCAGCATCCAACTAAAATGGAGCTCATAACCCTAATCCTGAGCTTCACGACAGTCTTGGTCTAACTGGTTAACTAATTACTTTACCCAATTCATTTGTAACCCCTCCACGCATTTTTCTGCGAGGTCAAAAACAAACCCTATGACCTGCGTGGGTCTGTTCTTCCAGACTAGCTTACCAGCAATGGACTAGCAAGCAAGGTGCACTGCGCCATTCTGGATGGAGGCTACTTTGTAGCCTCGCTTCCCCTTCTCCACATCGTCGTAGGTATCTTTAATCTTCTACGCCAGGGCGTGGTGTACAGCCTTCCCTAGGTAAAAGTCTTGTGGGTTTGGTCCCTACATGCTCAATCTGGTGATCCAATGGACCAGCGTCGGATCGATGGTGATGTGTTTGTCTAGCCACAAATAGCCGCCATGGAATATCGACAGCAGAATATTAACGCATGCGTTAACCTCCTGGTGCCTTCCAAAATGGGATATTTTCATCACGTTCAGAATAGTGGGTTGTGTGAGGTCCATAGTCCATGGTTGGGGGATTATCCTCGACTTATTCCCCTTCATCCTAGTCAAATACCTGTGAGGGGAGATCATGATGAATTTATTGTGATCCCCTAAGTTGAAGTCACTTATATTTAATGTCATGGTCTTATCCAACTATGGTTTAACTACTCGTATCCCCTTTGGGAGGCATGCAGTAACCAAGGTGTAGTCGAAGTCCCTGGGGACACTGTCACGATTCACCATGATGGCCAGAGGTAGGATGTAGTCAGGCAGGATGTATGGGATTAACTTCACGTTTTCCAA
Source organism: Picea mariana (assembly GCA_032191745.1). NCBI lineage: Eukaryota > Viridiplantae > Streptophyta > Pinopsida > Pinales > Pinaceae > Picea > Picea mariana. The sequence goes on from JASDQU010375328.1 coordinate 12,182, forward strand.
GTCATCTCGATGCTTGGTTCTTTTCGCGGTCGCAACTTGGGATGGTCTGGATCCACGAGCAGTTGACGGGGAGGCTTGCACTCCTCTCGTTGATGAAGCTTGATTTCTAACCGACATCACCTTCTCATCCATAAAGTCAATTAGAAATTCTTTGATAAACTTTTCTACGGCACTGAGTTCATCTAACATGCGCGCTTGAGATCGGATAACTCAGGTCAATGAACAAATGCTCAATGCAATAGAACAGGTAGCGAAGTCTCAGTAAGCACAACACAGTAACAATGAGTTCTATTAGATACAATTCGTGAAAGTGTTCTCGATGCAACAGTTGATGGAATAAGTAGACAACGATGTAATGGATCCCTCCAATGGACAAGAAGCCTTGATCAATGCAGTTATGTCCATTACGGCACGGTACCAACAGTTCGATGGTGATCTTTCTGATAATAATTGTTGTTCTAATCATTCGGGAACATCAATCTAACGGTTATAATGCCTCCAATGGTCATATTTCTCCACCATGGCGAAGTGCTAATCTGAGCTACTCTGATATTCTAGAAAAGTTCAAATTCTGGAGACCTTCCTTCTGCGAAGTCTTCTCTGGAACTTCCTGTAATTTCTCTAACTTTGCCTTCTTCTTGCTAAGATTTATAGCCTTCTTCCCTGNCGGTACCAACAGTTCGATGGTGATCTTTCTGATAATAATTGTTGTTCTAATCATTCGGGAACATCAATCTAACGGTTATAATGCCTCCAACGGTCATATTTCTCCACCATGGCGAAGTGCTAATCTGAGCTACTCTGATATTCTAGAAAAGTTCAAATTCTGGAGACCTTCCTTCTGCGAAGTCTTCTCTGGAACTTCCTGTAATTTCTCTAACTTTGCCTTCTTCTTGCTAAGATTTCTAGCCTTCTTCCCTATGATCTACGTCTTAGTGTTCCTCTTTCCATTATGATTCTTATCTCCTCTTGGCATAGTAACTTTGCATTGTTGATGGTCTTTCCTAGGGTTCAAGGCCAATACTTCTTCTCTGTCTAGGGTAGGTTCTCTACTCTCCTGTATAGACAGGTGTTTCAAGTCTTCTTGTGTTCTTTCAACTTTAACATCTAGATTTCTGGTCCTAGGTAGCTTCGACTGGTTTTCTTGTTCTTCCAGTAAGTGTGTTATTCTCTTAGACATGAAGTCTTTTAGTTGTTTCTTTTTCTGTCTTCTTTTCTTCGGGTCTGATCTTTCTCAATCCAGATTTTTCCTAGTAGTATAGCAAATGGGGCATTGTTCTCAATAAATTTAACAACCTCAAATTCTTCCTCTCTTGAAGTTCCATGAGCACTCATAGAGGTTTGGGTAAGTCTTCCACATAGGGTTATCATCTTTCTTCTAAATAATCCTATTCCTCCCAATGAAGGAATCATAGGAGGCTTTCCCAAAATTTCCCAAGTTCTTTCTGTCATGATATTCACCTGTGTTTCCTCGTCCAGAACACAGTCTATGTCAAAGTCTCCTATTCTTGTTTCTATGCACTCTTTCTCTTTTAAGATCTCTGATAAGTTGATATCTCTGTGATCATTCAGGGTTTATTTCATTTGTAGTAATACAGTCTTTGATTATTTATGGGGTTCTGCCATGGTCTTAGTTTCTTGGCCTTCCTCAGGGTTTTCTTGTCTCATATTCATTCTTTCAACCTTAGCAATCATTCTATGGCAATCCAGAACTTCATGGTTCATAGATTTACAACAAATACAACTAGGTATTCTACCAGGGCATTCTTTAGCAAGGTGTCCCAGTCTTCTGCAACTGTAACAAAGAGTTAATCCTCTCTTTCTCTTAAATGATCCCCAGCCTTTCTTTTACTACGCACTAGTATCATAGTGGCTAACCTGCAAAAAATTCTTCCTAGGATCTTGCATCCATTTGTTAGTCCAAACATTCTTTCTATGCATAGGAATAACATATCTTTCATTATTTCTATCAGATCTACTCATATCAAACCTTCTTTCTTCTAGTTGTGCCCTAGTTTTCAGACTAGGACAAAATTTATCAAACATACCTAGATCCATACTCTTGAAAAAAAAAAATTCACTTATCTTACCTTTAACAAAGCGCAAAGCTTCCAGGTCTTACCTCTTTTTGAAAAACAAATTCACTGATCTTACCTCTTTTCTTCAGATTCTATTCCTTTCTTAGCACAGAGATTTGAAARTCAAGTAGAATACTACGCACTAAAGAAAAAAATATACGCACAGAGATTTCTTTCTTTTCCTCAATTCCCARCAATCACAGTTTCAGGTCCCGGCAACACAACCATTTGTTGGCATAGGGGCAGACCCARGGTTCAACGCTTCAACAACGCACCAACAAAACCCTGACTACTGACCCTTTCAACAACACCTACGAAGTAKATGAAGTCTCACTCGAGGTAGAGGTAGGGGTGGTTGCAGGACTCAGATGTTTKCAACCTAGCYGGGACACAGATCTGTGATTACAACACCTTAACATAGCACTTATCAATTTCCATTCATTAGTATTTAGCCTTTGTCTACAATGTAGATAAACCCTAATTACAATGCARCATAATATTCAACAAGATCCAACACATTCAATCACTAAGCACATCAAAGTAGATTAGATCTGGTACTTATTTACATCACCAAGCACTAAGATATCATATCTGATACATCTAAACATACACTACTACACTAAGCATAAATCATATGAAATATAAATCAACCATAATGCACAAAGCAACCACAAAACAAGGTATATGTGGTTCACCCCCAGCCTAGGGATACGTCCACCAACTCTTGTTCTTCTTTATTGTCTTCTATCAATCATCTACATGCACAAGGCCAAAAGATTCTACTCCGCATAGGACAGAAGATCTACACGCACTCCGCTAGATCCTCCTTCCCCGAGATAGGTTACAACACAAATCCTTTACACAGTCTCTCACAGTCACTTGCACTTAGCCTTGCAAGCCTCACACAGTATGCACAAAGCATTTACAACTATCACTTAGCACTTAGCATGGCACCACCCATTCACCACTAGCTTACAACTGAATCCTTCTTACCTCACCTAGATTTCTATTTATACATTACAAAAGAGGCCAAAGCATAGGTAAACCCATGGTCCGACATCCCCATACCCATTACATAAGACCAAAACCCAACAAGCCCTAAACAAGGGGTCGAGATCCCGCGATCTTCGCTTCGACTTGTGCTCCACCCTTGACAGCCTGTCAAAGTCCCAAAATAGGTCAAACCTGACCAAGGATCTCCAAAACTTGGTCAAGGGCCAACAATAGGATCCATATTCAAAGCCATCTTCGATATCTAGAGATAAATTGTTTTGTTTAAATGGTTCCAATCAGCAAATCGTTGGCCTAGAGTCAATCACACAACAAATCTGACTCAACAAGGTTTGCAGATAATAGGTCGAGGTCTCAAACCATCAACTATGATACCCTGTTGCGGAATAGGGTGGAACATGACATGAAACAAAAAAGACAATACTACAGATAATCAAAGAGGAAACAAAAAAAWTTGAAGACAAAGGTGGTGTCTAAAGACGTCGTTACAGAACTTAAGCAAAGCACACTATGATAAGAATATTATAGTTCATATTAGACCTTTATATTTCCATGTACGATATTGACTCGATCACTTGATCRCCATGATGATAATGATCCAAGGGATTTGTTATTTATAGACTCAATATCTCTCCAACTTCCATAGAATCGGGAAGATCTTGTCCACATGTAACCGTCGATGGTTAGAGTTGACTCCATCAAATCTGTGTTGTCAAGCTAGCATGACAAGGATTCTCGACCCGACTGCATATGTGTCAAACTCATAATCAATTGTTGGGTTAGTTTATACATCGCTCGACTATCTTCGACTACTAGTCGACTGTCTGATTGACAAGCATGTTGACTACTCGACCGACTGATGTATAATCTGGTCGATCGCTTAAATTACTATATTTATATGTAGGTCGATCATTCAACCAATTTAATCCAGGAGAAGTGTGATGAACCATGAATGCTTGATGTTCCAACATTCAACATATGGGGAGAGATTGTGATATGATGTTTTCTCTTCTTGGTCCCATGATTTATCTTTAAGGGGGATGTTGTGCAGAGGGATGACCCTATGTTGAGATGAATATCCACAAACCCTCTCACTTATTTATATCCACTATGGTTAATCATATATTCACACACCAGCTCTCACTTATATCTCAACTACCTTCACTCCTAATTATACTTGGGTTGGGTATTCACAAACC
>JASDQU010375328.1:21167-58179 GCA_032191745.1 Picea mariana
GGTCATCCCTTTCCCATTCTGATTCTTATCTTCTCTCGACATAGTCACTTCGTGATGCAGAGATTCTTTCTTCAGATCCAAGGGTAATATTCCTTCATCATATGGATTAGGTATTTTGGTCTTTTGTGGTTCCTCTAATGCTCTTATAGCTTCGACATCTAAGTCCTTGGTGTTCAATAGCTTAGATTTGTTCTCTTGTTCTTCCATCAAGTAGGCGATCCTTCTAGTCATAAATTCCATGAGTTCTTGCTTCTTCTGTTCTAGGGATTCCTTTTCTTCTTTTCTCTGGATCTGGTCTTTTTCAATCCAAATCTTGCCTAACAAAGCTAGAAATGGGGCATGGTCCTCAATAAATTTAATAACTTTGAATTCTTCCTCTGTTGAAGCTCCATGTGTACTCATAGCTATCTGGGTAATTCTGCCACATAGGGTTACCATTTTTCCTTTAAACAACCCTATTTTTCCTAGTGAAGAAACCATAGCAGGCCTCCCTAGGGTTTCCTAAGTACTTTCTGTCATAATGTTTATCTGTGTTCCCTCATCTAGAGCATAGTCAATGTCGAAGTCTCCTATTTTTACTTCGATTTTCTCTTTTTCTTTGAAGATCTCTGAAAAACTGGCATCTTTATGTTCATCTAGGGTATCTTTCATTTTCAGTAACATAATCTCAGATTCTTTCTGGGGTTCTTCTATAATCTTAGTTTCTTGATCTCCTTCGTAGTTTGCTTGCTCCATATTCATCTTTTCAAGTCTAGCAATCATTCTAGCGAAATCCAGTACTTCATGGTCCATAGCCTTACAAAAAAGGCAACTAGGGTTTCTCCCAGGGCATTCCTTAGCAAGATGTCCTGGTCTTCTGCAACTGTAACAAAGAGTTAATCCTCTCTTTCTCTTCAATGATCCCCAAATTTTCTTGTATTGCTTGCTAGGGTCATAATGGCTAGCCTGCAAAAATTTCTTTCTAGGATCCTGCATCCATTGGTTAGTCCAAAAATTCTTTCTATGCATAGGTATAGCATATCTTTCATTATTCTTTTAAGATCTATTCATATCAAACGTTCTTTCATCTAACAATGCCCTAGTTTTCAAGCCAGGACAAAATCTATCAATCATACCTAGATCCATACTCTAGAAAAAAAAAAATTCATTTGTCTTACTTCTAGAAAGCACAAAGCTTCCAGATCTAAAAAATTTTAACTATTCCTACCTTTATTAGAGCATAGAGCTTACAAATCTTACCTCTTTTCTGCAGATCTGACCTCTTTCTTTCAGAAATTTCCACTTTTTACTTTTCTCAGAGCACAGAGCATTCAAATCTTGCTTCTTTTCTTCAGATACGATCTTCCTTTCTTCAGATCCAACCTTATTCATGGCACAAAGCTTCACAGGTCGAGTAAAAAGCTATGTATTAGGGCAACACATCTACACACAGAGCTTTCTTTCATACAAAGTTTCTTCTTCCTCAGTTCCCAACAATCACAATCTCAGGTCCCGACAACGGAACCATTTGTTGGCATGGGGGCAGACCTGGGGTTCAATGATACAACAACGCACCAAAAAAACCCTAACTATCGACCCTTTCGGCAACACCTGCGAAGCAGATGAAGTCTCACCCAAGGTGGAGGTAGGAGTGGTTGCAAGACTCAGGTGTCTGCAACCTTAGCTGGGACACAGATCTGTGATTATTACACTTAGCAATCACTTAGCATAGATTATTCATCAATATTCAACCCTTATGATACTTTGAAGATAGCACAGAGCATCACAGTATGTACTTAGATCTAAGACAATTCAACACTTAGCCACAACAAGATAGATTAGATTTGGCAGATCAAGCACTAAGCATCTTAGATCTAACATTCATTCATATCTCAGAATCACAAAGCATAAATAGATCTATCTAAACTCATCAAAGCACTTAGCAAAGGAAGAGACAAACACATCAGGTCGAGGCACAGAGAACAACACACAGATTTACTGTGGTTCACCCCCACCCTGGGGCTACATCCACAAAGTCTTCTTCTTTAATAGCTTCAGTTAATCAAGTTACAACACATAGCCATCCAAATCCCTCTTTGCATAGGATAGAAGATCTGCGCAGCTCGCTAGATCCTTCTTCCTTGCGCTAAAAGCATAGATCCTTCTACAATATCTTGCACTTAGTCTCTTACAGTATGCACAAAGCATTTACAATCATTACTAGCACTTAGCACAACTCGCAAATCTTCAATCACATAGATCCCACTCTACTACTCTTCTCCCCCCCCCCTCCTTTTTCACTTACTTCACCTATACATCTATTTATACATACAACAGTGGGCCTAAGCATGGTTAAACCCACAGGTCAACATCCCTTTCCCATTACGTTATCCCCAAAAACCCAAAAAGGGGTCTAGCTTCCACGATTTCCACTTTGCGTTGCGCTCCATCTTTGACAAGCTGTCGAAGTCCCAAAAACGGTCAAATATGACCAAGTGTTCCTCAAAACTTGGTCAGGGCCAACAAGGTTCCATAGTTTTGTTCGAGCTTTCTCAAATGTATGGAGTTGGACCTTCATATTCTCATTTCAACTATGGTTGATCTTATTAGAAACGAATACTTCACTGCTTGTCTTTTATAGGATGTTTCTTCCAATACTTGTTTATCATATGGGTAGATCAGTGAAAACATTCTTCCATTAGATGTGTTTTGGCACAGGGGAAGACCCAGGGTTCAATGCTTCAACAACGCACCAACAAAACCCTAACTATCGACCCTTTCGGCAACACATGCGAAGCAAATGAATTCTCACCCGAGGTAGAGGCAGGGGGGGTTGCAGGACTCAGGTGTTTACAACCAATATGGGACACAGATCTGTGATTACAACACTTAGCAGAACACTTAGATAACAACATGCATTAATTCGTGAGTCTCATTCACATTGCAGATTAAACCCTTATTACATAACAATGCAGTAACGATAGAGATCAAACACTTCCAATCACTTAGCACATAGCATTAGCTTAGATATAGCATTCATTCATCTTTAAGCACTAAGAAACAATATCAGATGCATTCATTATACGGTATAACAACAACACTAAGCAAATAAACAACATAAATCATAAATCACATCGCACAAAGCGCATCAAGACACATGATATACGTGGTTCACCCTAGTGTGGGGCTACGCCCACCAACTTCTTCTCTTCTTCTTTATTAGTCTTCAATCTTCTTACATTCTACTGCTCATGTGCACAAGGCCACAGAGCCAAACTCTGCAAAGGACATGAGATCTGTGCGCTGTGTGCCAGATCCTCCTTCCCAAAATCAGGTCAAGGCATAGAGCCAACTCTTTAGTAGCGTAGAGCCTTACTTTACATAGTTTGTCTGCACAAAGCAACTTACAACCTCTTGCACTAAGCCAACATTAACACTTACAACATATGGTGCACATAGCCAACTATCATCACCACCTCTTACATTGCTTAGCTACTTATTTATACATTTACAAAAAGGCATAATCATGGGTAAACCCATGGGCCGACATCCCATAAATCGTTACATAAACCCTAGTATACCATTTGCTTGGTCCACAAGCCCGCAAAACAAGCGAGATCTCGTGATCTCAACTCTGCCTGGGCGCTCCATTTTCGACCAGCCTGTCGAAGTCCCAAAAGTGGTCAAACACGACCAATGTTCCCTCAAAACTTGGTCGAGGGCCAACAATGTGTAATACGGTTGGGATGTGTCTTTCGCCACTCCTCCATTGGATGATGAATGTCAGTGATAGTTCTTTCTAGTAGATAAGAAACTCAATGGAAACATTCTTTTAGAAAACAAGTTTTTCATTGATGATAGTCTTCCATAAGATGAGCAACGTGGAGTTCATTCCTATTACTTCTATATGGTGTGTAATCTTCACATAAGGCCATGGGTCAACCCATAATATGTTTATTTTGTGTGTGTATAAGGCTTTGGCTTAAAATTTGACATAGTCAAACTCTTTATTATAATATAGCTGGGAGGTGAGGTGAGGGAACTCCAACTTAGAGTGTGGATAATTATAGCGTCACCCTCATTTTATTCTTTGATCATGATCTAAGTGCTCTCTTATGTGATTCTTTAGCTTATGAGGACCTGCATCTTGTATTTCTCTTGTTCATGGGTCCATCTTCTCTTTTCTTTATACAAAAATGCCCATATAAGGTGGTCTAAAAATATCATATGCCAAAGCTTTGAGAAGAACTATGAAGAAAAACATGTTTGAGAAGAACTATGAAGAGAAACATGTTTTCTAGGTGACTATGGGAAGAAAAGGTCCGAGTAATTTAAGGAACATGTTTTCTAGGTGACTATGGAAAGAAAAGGTCTAAGTAATTTAAGAAGATGTAGGATAAAAGTATTTATATAAAAACAACAATATTTAGTTATATAAACAATTGGCTATTCATAAAATTATTAAATAGGCAAGTTGTACATAGTGAACATCCCTGATTGCATCTTTTCCCAAAAAATGTTGATGCATAAACATGTGCAACTCTAAAAATTAGCATGTAATCTTTAGAGTTAAGCATGTGATGTTGCCTATGCCAAATGTTAGTAAATTTTTTGAGACATTACCTTGAACCTAATGAGTACACTAGCCCTCCATCCCACCCATAATTGGAAATGGGAGGTCACCCATGGTGCTACTTGTTAGATCCCACCAAGAATACTACCCCTTTGGGCCTCATTGGTTCATCTTCTATATTTTATATTGAACAAAAAAAAAGCTAGAAAGTGATGTCCAACTATAATGAGTTGTTGTTAAAGTCTATGTTTAGAACCCAAGGTGGACCAAGGCTTAAAAAAAAAGCAAAGAGAGCTTAACTACCTATCAAATAACATAAGTGTAGCATGTTATAACTATAACACAATCGGATAAGGGTTCAGCTTTGCATGCAAGAAAAGTCAATGGCAACGGCTAATCCTCCTCATACGTTTTTATGCGTTGGATAAATGTAGCCGACAACATGTAAAGCCCTTTTCAATGTCACGCAAAAGGCGTGAGGGGATAAAAATAAGAAACCTACGATTCACTCAATCATCATGTTCATATTTATGACTGCAACTTGACTCGACTGGATAACTTGGTCTGCTTTAAGTTGACAATAAAAGATGTTTTTTTGACGCATAAAACGCGGATTCATTGTTGGCACCTTTATCCTCACATCGTATAGAGCAATGTCCAGCTAATTTAGAGTTCCTGTTATCCAATATAGGCAATGTACAGCTAATTTAGGATTCCCGATATCGTATATAGCAATGTATAGCTAATTTAAAATTCTGGATATCGTATATAGCAATGTACAGCTAATTTAGAATTCATGATATCGTATATAGCAATGTATAGCTAATTTAGAATTCTGGATATCGTATATAGCAATATACAGCTAATTTAGAATTCATAATATATTTGGGTATAACTGTTCTTGACTCCCGTGATCAAGGGCTTTGCTTTCACATGTTGTGGATCGTATGGTTCTGGATAAGATAATGGAAAATCTATATTGGCCTCTACAGTTTTTATCCAAAAAGAAAAAATCCAACACGTAGTTGAATTGGATTTGATCGGAGGGCACACGCTATAAATCATAACAGACCCAAGATCCTTTCCATTACTCCAGCCAGTCTGATTTCAGAGACTGCAAATCATCCGTGAGAGATTTTTATACTTACGAAGGGAATTCTGAGAAATTCAGGTTTTTTTCCTTTTCGATTTTGTTTGAGATCAGACGCGAGCAGCCATGGCAGGTGGGTTCGTTGCCCCATCGGGGCCAGCGAAGGACTATGCGGGCAAAGTTACAATGTTCGTGATCGTTACCTGCCTGATTTCGGCCACTGGAGGTCTCATCTTCGGCTATGATATTGGAATTTCAGGTGGGTTAATAGCTGGGTTTCTTACTGATTAGTAGAATGCATTAGATTTTTAGGAGACTTTGTGACGGATTTGTTTTTTTCCGATGTATGTGCAGGAGGAGTTACATCCATGGATGCCTTCCTGAAGAAGTTTTTCCCGGATGTTTATCGAAAACAGCATGCGACGACTAACACGAACGATTACTGCAAATTCGATAGTCAGCTGCTCACAACATTCACATCGTCTTTATACATAGCCGGTTTGATCGCCTCGTTCTTTGCTTCGGCCAGCACCAGGCTTCTGGGACGAAGGACATCTATGCTCATAGGAGGAGCCACTTTCTTGGTCGGGGCTGCCCTCAACGGTGCTGCAGTCAATGTGGCTATGCTTATAATTGGCCGCATCTTACTTGGTATCGGTGTCGGTTTCGCCAATCAGGTTAAAAAATCCATCCTTATTCTGTTCTATCTTCTGGCATTTTGGAACAGTTTCTACTATTCTTTGCATAGATTATAAAATCTTCTTCATTAATTATATCAATCTTGTGAATTACAGTCTATCCCCCTGTATTTATCCGAAATGGCACCTCCAAAGCTGAGAGGAGGGCTCAACATGTGCTTCCAACTGTTCATCACCATTGGGATTTTAGCTGCCAATTGCATCAATTATGGCACCCAGAAAATTCAAGACTGGGGATGGCGCGTATCGTTGGCTCTGGCAGCCGTTCCAGCACTCATCATAACGATAGGATCGCTGTTCCTTGCAGACACACCCAACAGCCTGATCGAGAGAGGCTATCCCGAGAAGGCTCAGGCTATGCTGGTAAAGATTAGAGGGACGCCCAATGTTCAAGAGGAATTCGACGATTTGATCGAGGCGAGCGAAGCTTCCAAGATGGTGAAGCATCCGTTCCGCAATATTTTGCAGAGGAAATATCGTCCTCACCTGGTTATGGCCATCGCCATTCCTTTCTTCCAGCAGTTGACAGGGATCAATGTTATCATGTTTTATGCTCCCGTTCTCTTTAAGACGATCGGTTTTGGTTCCAATGCTTCTTTGTTGTCTGCTGTTATTACTGGGCTTGTGAATGTGGTCGCCACGACAGTATCGATTTTCAGTGTTGACAGGATTGGAAGAAGGTTTCTCTTCATGGAGGGAGGAGTTCAAATGTTCTTCTCTCAGGCAAGTGCTTTTTTGTTTAGTTTAACTGATTGATTCAGTTAAATTAGGTTTTTTCTGGATATAATTGTTTTAGGGTTTTCGAAACTTCCAATCTTTCGAGTGGACATTTTATCCATCATCAGAGATTTAACCCTTAGACTTTTAACCCTTAGACTGACACTCTATTCATTATCAATCAGGAACAGAAAGAAGTTAAGACTAACACTCTTTTCCAATCATAACAGCTTTTTTCTGTTCTTGATGATGGGTGAAATGTCATCTAAAAATTAGATGTTTCGAAATCCCTAACACAATTATATTCAGAACAATCTACTTCAACTATGACTAGATGTGGAAACCTACAACTTCTTATTGATTCTGGGCCTGTTTCTTAGAGGTTAATAGATGGATCTGTCATTAGTTTGAAAAGTAATTCTTGTTTTTTAAAGGTATATCCTATTTAGTAATGAATTTAGTTAATTTTGAGAAGTAATTCTTAGTAATATCCAACTTAGTAATGGATCTAGTTTTGGAAAGTAATTCTTGAAAGGATTTCAAATTTGAGAAATATATCCGACTTACTAGTAGATCTGGTATTGACAAGTAATTTTTTTTTTTTCAGATTCTCATAGCAATAGTACTGGGGGTTAAATTTGGATCATCTGGAGAAGGAAGTCTGTCGAAAGGATTCGCAGCTTTCGTTGTAGTCCTGATCTGTGTATATGTTGCCGCTTTTGCATGGTCATGGGGTCCTCTTGGATGGTTGGTTCCCAGTGAGATTTTTCCTCTGGAGATCCGATCAGCTGGGCAGAGTATCAACGTTTCAGTAAACCTTCTGTTCACATTCATCATCGCACAAGCATTCCTTGCCATGCTTTGCCACATGAAGTTCGGATTGTTTCTATTCTTTGCAGGGTTTGTTTTAATTATGAGTATTTTCATTTACATGTTTCTTCCGGAGACGAAGAATATACCCATTGAAGAGATGGGCATGGTGTGGAAGCGACACTGGTTCTGGAAAAATTATGTAGAGCACGACGACGACGCCAAAGATACGGAGATGGCCAAGGGCGGCAGTAAATGATATATGTTTATAATTCGGAGTTTTTATAGTCTATTATTCATATGCAGTGCCGTCTGCAATGTGTATTTTATTTATCGGTTTGTAAGGTATTTTCATTATCTCCTTCCTGGTTGAAATGTGTTATAGCCTTGTTCCATGGAACTGCCAGGAATCCTTCTGTATGGTTGCTGCCAGATTCCTCTGGTTAATGATAAAAAAACGTTTTTTTCCAGCAATCTTTGGTCGATTTATAATTATTTAATGGTCAGTTTTGTCTCTGGTATGGATTTGAAAATTATAAGACTTGTTCGAAATGTCTGGATCCCTAAATTCTCGGAAATATATGAAAAAACAACTTCATTATATATCTTTCCATTGCTCTGACGCGATTATTGAAACTTTGTAGCGCCCATATCGGGTCTGGAAAATAACTGAAATAATAATTATGACATATTTAAAATGTTTGGTCAGATAGCAATCTAGTTGGCGTGCAGAGGAGTGGAGTATCTGTTGACTTGTGAATTGAGCAAAATAATAATAATTTTGTTGAGCCCGAGCAAAATAATAATTTGGATGAGCCGTGTTTTCAAAGGGTAATTGATTTTTTGGTTTTATTTTATTTTTGATAGTTTAAAGGTTTTACTAAATGGTTTTTTTAGATATTTATTTGAAATTAATCAAGAAATTGTTAAATCTTCAGATTTGAATAGTTATTTTTGTATGGCTTTTTTCAAATATAAATTTATTTATCTATAATATAATTGATGAACTGTACAGTTTGAAGAATTACTATTTGGAAGGTTGTGCACCGAGTTTTTACCTGTACAAATTGTACAAATTTCAGCATCTCAAATATAACTAATTAGATTTAATTATCTCAAGTATAACTAATTAATGGTTTGAAGGGCAGTAAGGTTAAGTATAACTAATTAATGGTTTGAAGGGCAGTAAGGAGATGAAGGGATTGATAAGATAATTAGAATGAGAATGAGGGGATGTCAATGCAAAAAGTTAAGGCACTCAGTTGGTTCATTAGTCCAATTACATAACAAAATTAATGATTCTGTTTTGAATGACTTAAAATTATGGAAAACATATATATCAACATATAAATTAATAAATTAGATAGATATTGATAATTATTTTCTTTTTAAATTTAATTATTAATATCATTAAAAAAATCACCATATGCATATCATATGGTATCTAATTCAAAATTTACTATATCTTGAAATCTTTGATGATTATTTTTATTAAATTTCTAAATAAATATAATTGTCTTTATCAAATTATTGAAAATTTTGAAATCTTTGATAATTATCTTTATTGAATTGCTAAATAAATATAATTGTCTTTATCAAACTATTTAATACATTCAAAATTCACTATATTTTTCTTTGGAATCTTTGATAATTATCTTTATTAAATAATCTTTATCAAATTATTTAATACATTCAAAGATCACTATATTTTTCTTTGGAATCTTTGATAATTATCTTTATTAAAAAATTAAAAAAATATAATTATATTTATCAGATTATTTAATACATATACTTACAACATAATTAACAATATATAGAATATAGTTGCTCGACTTCTTGTTATCTTCCATTCTTCTAAATATTATAAAAAAATTTAAAGACATTGCAACTTTCAAAATAATGCATTTTAAGTGTTTCCAACAACTCAAACGGGTAGAACCTAGATCAGAATACTATCCACAATATAATAATGGTATAGTCCACGAACTCCGAGAGATGTTCAACGTCTATTAAGTTACCCATCACCCTCCTCGAACGAGTAGCATAGAGAAAATGACACATGAATAATGGTTTACCAATTAATAACAATTTAACATTTAATATATATATATAATCTATCTTTCTTGGTTTTTATATTTTTATAAAAGTATTATATAATAAAAAAAATTCTTGGTCTATCAAAATAGTGCATCAACTTGCTTATGAACTTATAAATTTTTTGTATTTTAAAATTGTAAAACTTGAAATAATAGAGTTTAAGATTGTTTATTATGCAAAATTCTAGTCGATGTGTATTATAAGAAAGATCGATATGAGGTGGGGTAAGGACACCTAGGTCTCACAAACTAAACATGTTAAGTAAACTAAAAAAACATAAGAAATTAAGTAATTGGAGGGTGTTACTTAGCCATGGGTACTTAAGGTTGAGGAAAATCCAAGTTGGTTAGGACCACACCAACCAGTTTGTCTGCTAATAGGTTCATTTCATGATCCACCGGTTTTATTTGCAATTGCACATCGTTCAATGGCAGCATAATCTCCTCGTGTGCCTTGTTCCACTGGACCAAGACTTGACCCATCAACATATTGATATGCTAGTAATTGTCTATGGTTTCTAGGTATTGGGATTCATGAGCTCGTGTGGTGCTCAGGTCAAGAATCCACAAACCCGTGGAGTGCACCACTTCATCATCATGAATAAAATGCCTTAGAACTCTGATGTCCTCCTCTGCTAGGTCGATTTCGACCCTGTTCACTTGTGGGGTGTGGGTTTGATAAGCTTCGGTTAAAAAAAAAAATCCTCAAACCTGAATTACCTCTAGAGCAACAGGAAGAGCTTCCTGTGGAATGATGAGATGAATTGTTGCGAGCCATGGAAGCAGCTAGGGCAAGGGGAAACCAAGAGACACTATGTTGGAGGAGAGAGAAAGGTTGAAATGGGGGAAAGGGAGAGGACAATTGGAGATGGAGCAGAGGGAAGACGAGGGAACTAGATCGAGAAGAAGGTGTCGGGGGGGGAGTTTAAGGAGCGGACACCTCTTCGAAGAAATAGAAAGTCAAGCCCATGATGAGCCATGGCCAGAGTCATAAGCATCATTACTGTAGGTGAGGGAGCTTTATGGAGTCAGAGTTGTACGAAGGACTAGCTAGGGGATGCAGATGTACCAAAGGAGTGTCATTAGATCAAAGTTGATGGTGGAGTGACATCGAGCAGAGGGAGTCATGAGGAGTGTGGAGGTGATGGAATGATGTTTCATGTGGGGGGGTTAATGAAGGTTCCAAGGTGGATTGGTGTCAACGATCGTGGGTTAAAAGTGATAGCTTGCCTCAGGGAAAATCCCCACGACTGAACGCTTCCCTATCACCTGATATAAGGGACATTTAAAAAATATAATTTAATACACATTATATATATACCGCGACATGAATACTTTCCTAAAATATAATTTAATACACATTATATATATACCGCGACATGAATACTTTCCTAAAATATAATAATTAAATCAAAGTATAATTAAAAATTAGTTTAAATGTGTTGAAATAGTTTTTTCTACAATTAAATGGCTATTTTCATTTGAAATCATCTAAAAATATGGAATAGTCTTATGGTCCTACCCTAACCTCTCTACTTTAAGTTATTTAAAAATTAGTGGTTAAGGTATGTGGTCATTCTATTTGAATAAGTCTTGTCAGATAGTAGTGGATAGTTATTTAATGTAAAAATGATCATCTTTATTAAACAAAGGCCACTAGTGGTACCATTAATTGTAATGTTCCTGGGGAAGTACCTAAGGGGATAATGAGTGTAATGTGGTCATAATATTGGAATAGGCCCACTATGTAGTTACAAGATAACAATATTATGTCCATTATGTAATTAAAAGGAAAGAATATAATAATAAGGGGTACTTGACATAAGACCCATAAAGATACTCATGACAAAGTATAAATACACATACATATCATTGTATTAGATATCTTTGAAGTTTTACTACAAGTGATATCATAGCTCTTTCTTGGGCACGAAGTGGGAGAATTTTTAGGCACAAAGTGAGAGAATTATTTTTCTTTTTGCATATTTTTTACGGGAAAATGAAGACGATTGTATTCAAGTTGATTTTTGAAACTTTTTGTGTAGAATTTGAATAAGCATGCCATACATATGAATTCCTCTAAAAAAAAACCAATTTAAAAAATCGTCCAAAATAGAGTCTGAGAAGTGTAGATATCGTCAGTTCAAAATATGCATTTTTAGAGTCCGAGAAGTGGAAATATCGCCAGTTAACTAATGGGATATCTTTTGATAGTGCATAGATTTCAGTCAAATCAGTTCCATTAGATCCATAAAAGTTGTGGTGTTTCATAATTGGTGTCATAATAACCAATCATATAAGTATAACTAAAGTTGTGATCATTTGACATTTCTGACCTCAAACAAAACTACATAAAAGATCTCCATTGAAAAGTAAGTGTTTCCATTTGAAACCTATTTATATTTTTGGCAAGATGTATTTTACTAGCAAAGATGGTGGCCCTAGTATTGAAGAATATATAAAATATAGGAAGTCAATAGGGGGGATTTCAAGATAGTGTTGGCATGTATGAATTTAAAAGGTGATGCAAAAACTTGGTGGAATTATCTTAGCCATTACAGATGAAGAAGTAATTGTAGGGGAACCAATTGTAGTACCTCATGACACATCAGATGAAGATTTTGGGGTTGAGTCAGAAGAACAATCTATTGAGGCAATTGATGAAAAGTCAGACAAAGAGCATAAATAAGAAGATGAAGCCAAGGAAATACATGTTGAAGATTCAAAAAAAGAATAATCTGTATCTAAGGTTGTTGTATATCGCCACCCACACCACTCATAGAAACAATAGTTGTCAATGCAAGAGTATGAACGTCAACAAACTTACTATGGATCAACATGGAACCAACAAGGCAACTAGTATGGAGGAACATGGAGGAAAAACGAAATGCATGGACATATCAGACTAACATAACAAAGACATGGATCCCAAGAAGAAACCAAAGTTAAGATCGAGGAAAGACCACAATTGGACCCCATCTCCACATTTTACTAGGATGGATGGATGCTTGTGCATGGTACAAATTGACTACATTGCTTAGTCAGTGATATTGTATGGCTTCTTCTCATGTTTTGAGGCCAAAACATGCCAAGGGGGATGGAATGCAATGTACCTAGGAAGGATAATATGAATTTATATGGGGTACCTAGGGAGGTACCTAAGGGGATAATGAATATAATGTGGCCATAATATTGAAACATGTCTACTATGTAATTAAAAGAAAATAATAGGCTCATTATATAATTAAAAGGAAAGAATATAAAATAAGGGGTAGTTAGCATAAGACCCCTATGAATACTCATGAAAAAATATAAATACATATGAGTATCATTCTATTGTCTTGTAGCAAGCATGGTTTGTGAAGTGATTCCTTCCATAAGGAGTATTTGATGGTGTTACCTTAAGTTAAAATTTCCTCTCTATATATTATTGGTGTTGTTCATGGTGAATGCTTTGGTATTTTTGGTGTTTAAGGTTTATTTTTGAAGTTTTATGGTGGATTCTCTCTTATATCTTTGAAGTTTTACTACATTAATAATGGGGCCATAAGTAGTTAGGGATTTTTTATTGAGAGTCTATTTAAAGAGTTAGGAAGCTATGGTGTTTTTTTCAAGTATTGGTGTATTCAAAGCTTTGTTTAATGAAAGGTCCACCCACCTTAAAAGACAATTGAACACTGCTTTCTTTCTTCTGATAATCATTAATACAAGGGTATCTTTCACATATTTCATCTTATTTGTCTTTTATATCTGGTTTTCTACATTTATAATCTCTATGTTTCAAGTCTAATAGTTAAGGAACACTGCAAGAGGTGTCATAGCTCTTTCTTGAGCTAACACAAATCTGAATTTTAGAAGAAAAAACAAATTAGGCTAGAGACATGTTCCAATGTCCTTAAATAACACAGATTTGTCGTTATGTGAGTAAATCTACAATCAAGGAAGAATGTAGATAGAAAATAGAAGACCTTACATGGTTGGACATCCTTGTAACCTTTGTTTGTACCCCTTTGAGTAGTACCACATTAGACACCACTTGTATATAGAATTTCCTTCAACGTACCCTAGGTTATATCAGAATCCCTGTAGGCACACAGATGCAGGCACATAGACCCCCCCCCAAATCAAAGTTGAAATCTTGAACCTTCCAAAAGACGAACGTGGCCAAGAGGATGTGATTCCTCGAAATTCTAAGTTAATATTAGGATTTGATGTGATATTGTTGAGCGATTTTAAAGCAATAGGGTGAGGATAGATATGATATGCAATTATCCGATCCTTGTTGTTATTCGTTGTTATAAATGTAAGCCTACAAACACGAGTGAAGGGAGGCCTAACACAATGTAAACCCAGCCAAGAGGGCAACCTGACCCATAGAGGCCATATTAGTGTGTAACATCGAGCTCGATTCTTAATGAAAATTGTGTATTTTATTGTATTTGGGTTTTTATTATTGTGTGTGCAATCTCTATTAAATGTCATGAACCCATGAGTATGTGTGCCAGAGGAGAGAGGATGCGAGCATTTGTTGTGGGTCTGAATGGCGAGGAGAAACACACTCCAGTTAGGAAGAATATTGACCATTTATCATGGTAGGATCAATGACGATCCAACTCTTGAGTTTAGATCGGAGACGATACCCAAGGAGGAGGAGAATCTGAATACCTTTGGAGTCTATTAATAGTCGGAAGACAGAATAGAGACTAATACTCTGAGGGGTGATAGTTCGAAGACTATTGAAGCTAACCAATAGAAGTTGTTCTAGCCCATCAGAGTGGCATGGAGTTCGACCATTAGAGTGGCAGGGGATAAGCTATCAGAGTGGATCTACTCCAGAACACTCTAACGAGAGAGTCCAATGGACTATGGGGATAAAGAAAAGTCTGATGACCAGAAACAGTATGACGCCCTAGTGCTTGGTCCTAGCTCATGGTCCTGTGGATAATTAAGCACTGGTATGTTAGTGTAACACCTAGCACTTCATCGTACGGTGGAGAAATAAGATAAATTTCCTACGAAATGCATAAGACAAGATTGAGTTGAAGACTCAGAGATGTGAGCCAGGGTACATAAGGGTGAAAATTCCTATGACACTTGATCTCATCAAGTGGTGTGTTTGAAGGGGATAGTTTGATTTTTATTGCTTCTTTGGACATGATCAGTCAATTTCATGGGCCAAAGAACCCATAGGTCCAAGGATTGAACCTATTGTGAATTTGATCTTTGTGACCCCTAGATTTGGTATTCATCAAGTAGTATCAGAGCAGGGGAAGTTTTTCGCTGTGAAGAGTGGGTAGATGTAGAGGCCAAAGAAGAGCAAGGAGTGCTCAGAAGGTTCTATAGGAGAGAACCTGTGATACCAAAAGGTCAAGCTCAGGAGAAAGCATGATGAGGTATTGGGTAACATGTGTGAAGGCTTGCTACAAGATAAAGGCTTGGTTTCATCTCATTGTTGAGCATGGAGAGAAGCTCAGTGTTATGATGGAGTGGTACATGAGGAAAAAGGAGACCAGAGGTTGATGATGGAAGAAACAATGAAGAAACATGATTAAGAGATCATGAATATTTTCTACCTTGGGAGTTTGATGCAGGCACATAGAGCCCCCCCAAATCAAAGTTCGAAATATTGAACCTTCCAGAAGACTAATATGGCCAAGAGGACGCAATTCCTCAAAATTCTGAGTTAATATTGGGGTCTGTTGTGATATTGTTGATTATTTTAGCGATAAGGTGAGGATAGATCAGATCTGCAATTATTTGATCCTTGTTGTTATTCGATGTTATAAATGTAATCATTCGAGCATGAGTGAAGGGAGGCCTGACACAATGTAAACCCAGTAGAGACCATATTAGTGTGTAACATCGAGCTCAATTCTTAATGAAAATTATGTATTTTATTGTATTTGGGTTTCTATTATTGCGTGTGCAATATCTATTAAATGTCATGAACCCGTGAGTATGTGTGTGAGAGGAGAGAGGTCATGAGAATTTTTTCTAGGTATGAATGGTAAGGAGAAGTGAACTCCAGTGAGGAAGAATATCGACCGTTGATCGTGGTAGGATCAATGAAGATCCAACTCTTGAGTTTGGATTGGAGATGATACTCGAGGAGGTAGTGAATTTGAAGACCTTCAAAGTCCATGAACAATCGTAAGATGAGCCAGAGACTAATACTCCTAGTGGTGATAGTCCGATGACTATGGGAGTTGACTAGTCGAAGCAATCCCAACCCATCGAAGTGGCATGGAGTTCAACTGTAGGAGTGGAAAGGGATAAGCTATTGGAGTGGCTTTACTCTAGACACTTAGATAAGAGATTTTGATGGACTATGGGGATAAAGAAAAGTCTGATGACCAAAAGCAGTCTAACTCTCTAGCGCTTGGTCCCATCTCGTGGTCCTGTTAGCACTAGGATTCACCTTCAGATTGCATGGAAGGCAAGCCCAGTACCCATCAGGTTATATGTGAATGTAAAAGAGTTTTGAGGGGTCAAATGGATAAGACTCAAGATGATAATGTTCCAACTCAGAAATCAAGGCTAGCATGCACGAGCAATCAAGGTTTTTGCTAACTTAAATAAAAAAGTGGGATTAAGTATGAACAGAGAGAAGACTTCAGTGAGAGGAATGTAGAGGTTGTTGTAAACATCAGGTCTGTAGAAAATCTAAGGAAGAAAGACTCTTAACACAAGATCTTCTTGAGTTTAGAACTTAAGGACACTAAAGAAACATCATGATAATATAATAATCAAACATACATCATAACATCACCACAACCATTCATGTGAATCATTCAAAGCATGAACACTTTGGCATCAAAAGAAAATAAGATGGAAAGAGAAGTTGATTTCTATTAACCAAGATGTCCCAAATCAAGTACATAACCAGTTCACAGTAACTTCATCAAAATATTACAGTATAAGGGAGACTTGCTCAACCATTCAAACCTACTGAAGAATTTCATCTATCTATTTATAACAAAAAGGGAGGCAAAAGCTGGAGGTGTGAGCTGGCCTTCTTCCCATGAAAATCTCTAAGAATTTATTCCATCTAACACTTGACTAACAACCTATGCTATAAAATTGGAAAGTGTTGGTGATTGATCCAACCAATCTTTGAACTAACTTGATCTCCCTTTGGCGCGCAACTCCTTGTTTTCCATGTGTCCTTCAAGAGCATGTGGTTGTCATCATGCTGCCAATTGTTGGCTCTGCAATTCTCTCTATCATCAGCTATCCAAAAAGTTGTTAGCTCGACCCTCCTGGATTCCTGGTATCTGTTGGTAGCATCTTTGGGTAGCACTCTGAGTAGCGCACTTTGTAGTTCCTTCACCATTTTTCATGAGATTCTGTAGTGCAACCTCAAAACTAGACAAGTAGAAAAGGTAGTGCCAAACCTTAGTATCCTCTGTGAAAACTTTAGTCTCTGTGATAATTTTGGTAGCGAATTTTGGTAGTGC
This sequence comes from Picea mariana, assembly GCA_032191745.1. Taxonomy (NCBI): domain Eukaryota; kingdom Viridiplantae; phylum Streptophyta; class Pinopsida; order Pinales; family Pinaceae; genus Picea; species Picea mariana. The sequence goes on from JASDQU010375328.1 coordinate 38,588, forward strand.
CACTCTGGTGTATCTCTGTGTAGGATTCTGTCTCTGCTAGAAATCTAGTAGCGAATTTTGGTAGAGCCACTGTGTATCCTGTCAAAACTTAGGTAGCGCCATCATAATTTGCAACACCTTCACTTGAACATATGCAGAATGGGTAGCAACCTCGGGTAGTAGCAGCGTCATTAGTCTTAGGTGTTTTAGCAACATTGTGGGTAGAAAACTGGTGGAATATCAAAAATAGATTATTCTGTAGTGCCATAGAGCTACATAATGTCTACACTATTACTGCCGAAGGGATTAATTATTTGTAAAAAAACCCAAAACTCTGAACAGTAAGCACTAGAAGCCTGTATAGGTGGCATAGGTAGTGTTTCATCAATAGTTTATCCTCACAAAAAGGGACCATCTTCAAAAATGGGGCTCACCTTTCACCAGCTACTTCATTAACCTGGCACTTAACCTGACACTCTTTCTTGGAGAAGGAGGATCCTCCTTTGGCACAACAAGCTTCTTCCTTTTAGCAGTGACATGCTTGTTCAATGGAGCTATGCTCTCCTTGGCTGTTGGTGTCTCCTTTTCAATAGAAGCTTCAACCAATACCTACAAGATCCTTTGAGCCACTTCATATTGAAAATGTTGCAACTCTTCTTTGAGCTTTCTATTCTGAGACTGAAAGCCTATGTTCTTCCTATAAAGGTTTTTGATCTGCCTATGGAGAGGATGGGCCTTTCTTGCTGCAAACCTTGCTAGGTCAAGAGTGTGGTTGTAGCCATCCATGAGTTCTTTCATCTTAACCCTGTCAGACATGGCTTCTGCTTTCAAATGAGCCACCTCCTTCCTAGTATCCCTAAGTTGCCTCATTAATCTTTTGAATGTCTGGCTGCCAGGTGGAGTAGTGATGTGAAAAGTCTCAACATGATTTTTCATGGTTTTCTCTTCCTGCATGACAGGAATTACCTTATCTATCTCATCAGGCTTCTTGATGCCTTTGCCTTTATCTTTCTTCTTCTGTATAGGGATTTCTTCTTTCTTCTCCACAGGCTTTCCAATATCTTGGCTCTTATCTTTATTTTTTTGTAGGATAGAGACTTTAGGTGTCACACACCCATTACGGCATAATAGATTTTTCGTTTTTTTTTTTTATTTTCTTTCTCCTTCTTTAACGAGGGACATAGTCCCCGAATTCCTATGAGGTCCTGGCGTAGGCTAGGTCTTCCGATCGGGACCTTCACTAAACCAATCCACTGGTTCTTTCATTGAAAATCTATCATGTACAACTCAAGTACCAAGCACAGGCTTCACCTCCATGTTATCGTCGGTTATGACCACGGGCTAAGACAAGAGGCGCCTTTCACATTTCGTGACTCAGTGATGCCCGAGAGTCGAGTCTTTCGACTCTTCAAACCCCGAAACCCAAAATTGTACCTTTGCTGAGATCGACGGCTGTGAATCTATACCCTGATTTGACGGTCCTGGCCGTATCAGGACTTCAGAAACCGGGAGTTCGAAATGCAAGAGAGTCGAGTTCTTCGACTCTTCAAACCCTGAAACCCAAAATCCTATTCACACTAAGCCAACTCGAAGTTTCACATACCAGGATTTTGTGTATCGGGATTTCACAACTTGCGAAGACGAGGGATTCATACCCTTGGGTTTCTCGGGTGCCGAAACGCCAAAACCATTTCACACTACACCGCTTCGGGATTTCACATACCGGGAAATCAATTCACACTACACCGCTTCGGGATTTCACATACCGGGATTTCGCGTACCGGGATTTCGCAATTTGCGAAGAAGAGGGGTTCATACGCTTGGGTTTCCCGGGTGCCGAAACGTCGAAATCATTTCACACTACACTGTTTCAGGATTTCACATACCGGGAAATCAATTCACACTACACCGCTTCGAGATTTCACATATTGGGATTTCGCGTACCGGGATTTCGCAACTTGCGAAGACGAGGGGTTCATACCCTTGGGTTTCCCAGGTGCCGAAACGCCAAAATCATTTCACACTACACCGCTTCGGGATTTCACATACCGAGAAATCAATTCACACTACACCGCTTCGGGATTTCACATACCGGGATTTCGCGTACCGGGAATTCGCAACTTGCGAAGACGAGGGGTTCATACCCTTGGGTTTCCCGAGAGCCGAAGCTCCGAAGCCCATTTACACTAAGCTCTTTTCGAGGTTTCGCATGTCGAGACTTCGCGATGTGCGAAGACAAGGGGTCTCGCACCTAGGTTTCCCGAGAGCCGAAACTCCAAATCCCATTTACTTCGCGACAGGGGCAAGGTAAACTCGCGGATTTACTACAATGGTAGTCTTTTCAAGGGGCTCACTCCGACTTTGGAATGCAAGGGAAGTTTCTCGAAAAAGGGTGCCTTCGGGAGGATAGAATAGGGCATAGCACAAGTCAAGTTAGATGGGTTAATCCTCAAGGGAACGGACTCGTATCCTGAACTTATACATTTTATACATTAACTGATTTGTAGTTATATCGGTATAAGCATGCATCCATTATTTCCAATCAAAGCACAAGGCAAACACTTCGATACAGAAACTATTTACGAGCGTATAAAAATGAGCATGCGATCGTGACATTCAATTCCAAATGCAAGACATAACACTTATCAGAAATTCTGGACGTGATGCAAATGCTGAGAAGGGTGCTCGTTTCCACCCAACCATAGGCTCAGTGATTCCAACCAGATTTACCACTAGCCACCCCCGAGCTAGACCACGATGATTTGAGACTCAGACTTCTGCTTCCAGCTCAATGGAAGTCAAGGACGAAGGTTACTCCCCTTCTCCTCTGTTCATGACTCTCTGTATTTTCGGAGTTCCTCTAGTTATCCTTCCGCAATTCCTATCGCACACACTCCTCCTCCTGCCCCCCCCCCCCTTTCCACACTTCTTTCCTTGCCTTTCTCCTGCAAGGTGGCGTGTGGCGTGAATTTCCCTATCCGTGGTCAGGTCTGAGAGATTCTACGAATGGGTGGTTCGCCCCCATCCCCTCATTTACTCTTGAGGAGCCTCCCCACCTACCATCCTGGCGGGTAATTCATTCCAGGGTCAGACAATGAGCTTTGGTTTTCGAGCACGTACAAACTAGTACAGTTTCGGTTCGGTGGAAGTTAACGCAGCCATTCCCAGCCCCTTCCACCACCTCTCATCAGCCATCGTGGTCTCTTTCAGCACATCCCCCTCCCAACAATCATGCAACACATATTCATGATATAATTTACATTCATCGACCTTTTATACAAAGGTCTGTCAAATCAAACATTCACATCTTTGAGTTTGCCATAGTTCTTGGCCAATATAGTTATTTTTACAGACTGGGGGAAACAGGGTGTTACAATTCCCTCCCCCTTAAAGGAACATCATCCTCTATGTTCTATCTATCAATATGATGTGTATGTATAGAAGTAAACAAAATCGGATATGCATGTTTCATGGCATCCTCCATTTCCCATGTAGCCTCATTTGGGCCAAAATGTTTCCACTGCACCTTGACCTGTGCAATGGTTCAGTTCCTGAGCGGGGTTTCCTTCCTGTCCAGTATGCATTGAGGTTCTGGTAGGAATTCTCCCTTCGGTTCCACCTGGATCACATACCAATCAATTATATGATTAGAATTATGTACATATTTCTTCAATAATGAAACATGGAAAACATTATGTGCTTTTACTGTGGGAGGAAGTGCTAGCCTATAGGCTATGGGTCCCACTCTATCTAGAACTTCAAAGGGTCCACAATAACGNAATCAATTATATGATTAGAATTATGTACATATTTCTTCAATAATGAAACATGGAAAACATTATGTGCTTTTACTGTGGGAGGAAGTGCTAGCCTATAGGCTATGGGTCCCACTCTATCTAGAACTTCAAAGGGTCCACAATAATGAGGTGCCAACTTAGCACAAGCTCCCATCTTCAGGGAACTCTTCATGGGTCTAACTCTGAGATATACATGGTCTCCCGCCTTGAAATCTCTTGGAGTTCTCTTTCGATCGACGTAACTTTTCTGTCGGTTCTAAGCGACCTTTAGATTTTGTTTTATCTGAGTCACTTGTAGTTCCATTTCTTTCAACATGTCGGGTCCAATAGTAACTCTGTTTATGGGATTACTCCAACTGACTGAAGTGTTGCACGACCTACCATAGAGGACTTCAAAAGGACTCATCTTCAGGGATTCTTGGTAGCCGTTGTTGTAGGCGAATTGCACCAGTGGCAGGTAGTCTTCCCACTTTTTGGGTTGATGCATTACATGCATCCTTAGCATGTCTTTTAATATTTAGTTCACTCTTTTCATCTGTCCATCGGTTTGAGGATGATAGGTTGTTCTAAACAACAATTTGGTCTCTAGACCAACCATCAGGGATTTCCAAAAGTTGGAAGTAAATTTCGTGTCTCTGTCAGACACGATCTCTTTAGGCATACCATGCAGTCTGAATATCTCCTTCATGAATACGTTGGCGATGTCTATTGCCTTGCAAGTCGACTTGACGGGGATAAAATGAGCGGACTTGCTCAATTTATCCACTACTACCATGATGGCATCATTCTGCTTGGTCTAGGTTGGTAATCTAGCAATGAAATCCATGGAGATGGTTTCCCATTTCCATTCTGAGATTGGTAGAGGTTGTAATAATCATGTTGGGTGTCGATGTTCTACTTTAACCTATTGGAACTCTATGCATTTGGCTAAGTATTCATCTATGTATTTCTTCAATTCAGGCCAATAGAATTGTTTCCTGGTGGTCGTGATCATCTTCTGGTATCCTGGGTGACCAGTATAGGGTCTTTTATGTAATTCATCCATTATGAACCTCTTCAAGTCGTCACAATCTGGAATATACAATCTGTTTCTGTAAGTTAGCAGACCTCCATCTATCATCTGGTAGCCTTCATACTTTGTCCCTATGGGTTCTTGCTCTAGGTACGAGGTCACGGTCTGGAAGAATGTGTATGTTTCTTGTGCATTCCTGACTCTTTCCTTGACATCCATCTCGTAGGTGCTCACCGCTGCTAGGTGAATTGTTTTCATACTTCTGCTAAGGGAATCGACCACCTTATTTTCCTTTATTTTAATATGTCTGACTTCAAAATCAAACTCGCTAAGGAGGGCCATCCACCTAGCTTGTCTGGCATTGAGCTTTGGTTGGTCAAACAGATATCGCAATCCACAGTGGTCTGTCATAAGTACAAATTTCCTTCCCAGGAGGTAATGCCTCCACATTTTTAAGGCGTGCACTATAGCGGCCAGCTCTAAATCATGGGTCACATAGTTGACTTCGTGCTCATTCAATTTTCAAGATTCATAGCAGACTACACTTCCTCCTTGCATAAGGACTCCTACGAGCCCTTCCTTGCAGGCATTTGTGCACATGAGGAAGTCAGCTTCGGAATCGACGATCTTCAACACAGGTGCGTGGGTCAGTAGATGTTTTAGGGTTTGAAATCTTTCTCCACATTTTTGTGTCCATGTGAATTTAGCCCCCTTCTTTTGGAGGGTAGTGATTGGACAACCAATCTTGAAGAATCCTTTTATAAATCTCCTATAGTATCATGCTAAGCCCATAAAGGATCTAATATCTGAAACGTCCTTAGGGGTAGGCCATTCCATGATAGACCTGACCTTGTCAGGGTCTACTGGTACTCCTTCTTCAGACAGGACATGGCCCAAGTAATGTATTGCTTCTGGAAAAAGTCACACTTGCTAAATTTGGCATAGAGCTGATGTTCTCTTAGCACTTGAAGTACAAGCCTAAGGTGTTCCTCATGTTCCTCTCTATTCTTGGAGTAAATTAATATATCGTCAATAAAAACCAATACAAATTTGTCTAGGAATTTGCTGAGCACATTGTTCATCAAGCACATAAAAGTGGCAGGGGCATTGGTTAATCCAAATGGTACTACCACAAACTCATAGTGACCATATCTCGTCCTGAAGGAAGATTTGTGGATGTCTTCACCCTTGATTCGGACTTGATGGTATCCAGATCTCAAGTCAATCTTTGAGAAGATGGAAGCACCTCCCAATTGATCGAACAGGTCATCGATCCTAGGTAAGGGGTACTTGTTCTTTATGGTTACCTTTATTGAGTTGTCTATAATCTACGCACAGTCAGAGGGTACCGTCTTTCTTTTTCACAAACAAGACTGGTGCTCCCCATGGAGACACGCTGGGCTGGATATAGCCTCTGTCCATCATTTCTTTTAGTTATAATTTAAGCTCAACTAGCTCAGGTGTGCTCATCCTGTAGGGTGTCCTAGACACTGGCACTGCTCCTGGTGCAAGTTCTATCGAGAAGTCAATGTCCCTTCTCGGAGGTAGACTTGGTACCTCTTCCATAAATACATCTCTATATTCTCTTAGTGTGGGGTGGTCTTCGAGGCTTGGTTTTTCACCTTTAACTGATTCCAACACCTGTATCGCATATAGTGGACATCCCTTCCTGCAATACTTTCTCATTTGAAGGGCTGATATTCGCCTCACTGAGACAGGTTTTTGGATCCCTTGAAGGGTTATCCTTCTCCCTTCTTCACTTACACATTCTAAGGTTTTATGGTAACATTCTAGTCTAGATTTATATGTGGCTAGCCAGCCCATACCAATCAACAGATCATGTGATCCTAGGGGTAATATGTTAAGGGTTGCTTGGGTGGGGAATTCACCCATAGTGAATCGACAAGATGATATGACTTACATTACTTTTATTTTGGTGTCGGTGGCTAACTGTACCAACCATGGCTTGGTGTGTTTATGTGGCTGTAATTTACACTTATCAACAACCTTAGGAGCTATATAACTCAAATTTGAACCAGGGTCAATTAGAATAGGCACTAGATGGTTGGTGATCATACCTTCCATCTCCACCATTGAAGCTTAGTGGTCAGCTTGTTTATTATCCACGACTGGATAAATTTGTGGCATACTCCTGGCCATGTCATTGACGGTGGTAACTTCTTGAATGTTGTAAATTCTCCGACTGTTCTGTTGTCGGTGCGGGCAGTCCCTCAGTAGATGCTCTTCTCCACAACCCCAACATTTCAAGGGTTCTTTCTTTGGGTTATCAATCCTTCCTGGGGTAGATCCAAAAGGTTTATTTCCACTCTGGGAGGGGAAATTCTACTGGTGTACACTTCGAGTTGGGAAGCTCATCCTTGGGTCCTTTTTATAATTTTTAAATCTTGGAGATTTAAACCCCTTTTTCTGGAATCCTGAACTATTCTTCTGCTTCCAGCCTTCATGAGGTTCTGTCCGATGCCCAAGCTATTCATAACAATATCTTGCCTTTTGAATAGTGTCTTCTTGGGTCCTTGGCTCATCAAACTCAATCCTGTTATGATAATCCTTAGGTAGTCCGCTGATGAATCATTGCACCTTTGCCTTTTCTGCTTTTATATAGGGTATGTACCTCAACAACTTGAGGAATTTGCTGACATATTCCTCTATGGTGAGTTTCCCCAGCTTGAGTTCATAGAATTCTTTAGTCTTTTAGTCAAAATACTTTTCCAACAGATACTTCTTCCTGAAGTATTTCTCAAACCGTTCCCAAGACAGGCCCTTTTCGTGAATCCCTTTTACATTCTTAAGGTCTTCCCACCAAATGGAAGCCTTTCCATTCAAGTTGAAGGTGGCTACTCGGGCCTTCAAATTTTATGAGAAGTCATGGACTATGAAATACTTCTTTAGTCCAAGCAGCCAACTCTCCACTTCCTCTCCCTTCTTTATTTCACCGTCGAAAGAGGGTGGTTTGACCTTCCTGAATTCTTCAAGATTATGACTCTTGGAATGCTTTTGCTTCTTCCATTTTCTTCGGGAATAAGAACTAGTTCTACTGCTAGAAGATCCCTCCGAGTCGCCAGATTCCTTTCCATAGGAATCGTCTGATGCTTGTCCCTTATCTCTGGGGTGGACCTTCCTCGAGGTGCTCTTCCCAGTGTGGCCACTTAAAAGACCACATTTCTGTATCTTAGGTGGACTTCAACGTTTATTTGTCTTCATTGGTCCGTGGGACTGGTGTCAGGCTCATGCTGCAATTGTCTTTGTATGTCGGATAAACTTTGCAGTAAGACTGCATTAATTTTCGTTTGCTTTTTTTGCTCTTTTATCATCCTCTCGTTGTCGGCCTTGCAGCTCTGTAGTTCGACCATGAGGCCCCTCACAGTCTCAGCTAGATCTGGAGGGGTCCCTACTTCCCTCCTTTCGTCAGACTCTTTGTCTCTATTGTGGGAGCCATCTCCCACTTCGTGGTGAGTCACCATTCTATGTGTTTGCAGTTTCCTGCGGTTGATCGTCCGCTTGTGTGCAAAAGAAAAACGCTTGTTGTTAGTCAATATTTATATTTATTCATAACCAACACATAATTCATATTTTTCACATGCATACACACAATAGGAGTTTTCATTCTTAACTTTGACTTGTGATTAAGAGGGTTAAGATAGAGGGTTACTCCTTTTAAGAGTACTTTGAATGGAGTCTTTGCATAACCCGTTCATGAGCCCAAGCAGGCCAAGTGTTGTAACCATGCTCTGATACCAATTTGTCACACACTCACTACGGCATAATAGATTTTTTGCTTCTTTTTTTTTTTCTTTCTCCTTCTTTAATGAGGGACAGAGTCCCCAAATTCCTATGAGGTCCTAGCGTAGGCTAGGTCTTCCAATCGGGACATTCACTAAACCAATCCACTGGTTCTTTCATTGAAAATCGGTCGTGTACAAATCAAGTACCAAGCGCAGGCTTCACCTCCATGTGATCATCGGTTATGACCCCGGGCTAAGCCAAGAGGCGCCTTTCACATTCCGGGACTCAACGATGCCCGAGAGTTGAGTCTTTCGAATCTTCAAACCCCGAAACCCGAGATCGTACCTTCGCTGATATCGACGGCTGCGAATCTCTACCCTGATCCTACGGTCCTGGCCATATCGGGACTTCAAAAACCGGGAGTTTGAAATGCAAGAGAGTCGAGTTCTTCGACTCTTCAAAATCCGAAACGCGAAATCCTATTCACACTAAGCTGACTCGGAGTTTCACATATCGGGATTTCGTGTACCAGGATTTTACAACTTGCGAAGACAAGGGATTCATACCCTTGGGTTTCCTAAGTGCCAAAATGCCGAAATCATTTCACACTACACCGCTTTGGGATTTCACATACCGGGAAATCAATTCACACTACATCGCTTCGGGATTTCACATACCAGGATTTCGCGTACCAGGATTTCGCAACTTGCGAAGACAAGGGATTCATACCCTTGGGTTTCTTGGGTGCCGAAATGCCGAAATCATTTCACACTACACCGCTTCGGGATTTCACATACCGGGAAATCAATTCACACTACACCGCTTCGGGATTTCACATGCCGGGATTTCGCAACTTGCGAAGATGAGGGGTTCATACCCTTGGGTTTCCTGGGTGCCGAAACACCGAAATCATTTCACACTACACCACTTTGGGATTTCACATACCAGGAAATCAATTCACATTACATCGCTTCGGGATTTCACATACTGGGATTTCGCGTACCGGGATTTCGCAACTTGCGAAGACGAGGGGTTCATACCCTTGGGTTTCATGGGAGCCGAAGCTCCGAAGCCCATTTACACTAAGCTATTTTCGGGGTTTCGCATGTCGGGACTTCACGATGTGCGAAGACGAGGGGTCTCGCACCTGGGTTTCCCAAGAGCCGAAACTCCGAATCCCATTTACTTCGCGACAGGGGAAAGGTAAACTCGCAGATTTACTACAATGGTAGTCTTTTCAAGGGGCTCACTCTGACTCTGGAATGTGAGGGAACTTTCTCGAAAAAGGGTGCCTTCGGGAGGATAGACCAGGGCATAGCACAAGTCAAGTTAGATGGGTCAATCCTCAGGGGAACGGACTCATATCCTGAACTTATACATTCTATACATTAATTGATTTGTAGTTATATCAGTATAAGCATGCATCCATTATTTCCAATCAAAGCACAAGGCAAACACTTCGATACAGAAACTATTTACGAGTGTATAAAAATGAGCATGCGATCGTGACATTCAATTCCAAATACAAGACATAACACTTATCAGAAATTCCGGACGTGATGCGAATGCTGAGAGGGGTGCTCGTTTCCACCCAACAGTAGGCTCAGTGATTCCAACCAGATTTACCACTAGCCACCCCTGAGCTAGACCACGATGCTTTGAGACTCAGTCTCCTGTTTCCAGCTCAATGGAAGTCAAGGACGAAGGTTACTCCCCTTCTCCTCTGTTCATGACTCTCTGTATTTTCGAAGTTCCTTCGGTTCTCCTTTCGCGATTCCTGTCGCGTGTGCTCCTTCTCCTACCCCCCCTTCTTTTCCACACTTCTTTCCTTGCCTTTCTCCTGTGAGGTTGCGTGTGGCGTGAATTTCTCTGTCCATGGTAAGGTCAGAGAGATTCTATGGATGGGCAGTTCGCTCCCATCCCCTCATTTACTCTTGAGGAGCCTCCCCACCTACCATCCTGGCAGGTAATTCATTCCGAGGTCAGAGAGTGAGCTTTGGTTTCCAAGCACGTACAAACTAGTACAGTTTTGGTTTGGTGGAAGTTAACACAGTCATTCCCAGCCCCTTCCACCACCTCTCATCAGCCATCGTGGTCTCTTTTAGCACACCCCCCTCCCAGCAATCATGCAGCACATATTCATGATATAATTTACATTCATCGACCTTTTATACAAAGGTCTATCAAATCAAACATTCACATCTTTGAGTTTTCCATAGTTCTTGGCCAATATAGTTATTTTTACAGACTGGGGGAAACATGGTGTTACATTAGGTAGGGACTGTTCTTCAACAACCTATTTAGATGTTGATCCTCTTGTGAAGGGATTTCTGAACTTGATGCTGGCTGTTGAAGGAGATAAGGAGAAGTGTAGCTTCTTCCCTTTCTTTGTTGTAGGTTTAGTAGAAGAAGGGGCTTCTTCTAACTCTGGTGGAGGAGGGGGTGAAATATCTCTCTGTGGAGAAAGACAAGCTTCCTCCTCAGTTTCTGCGACCTCCTTGATGACCTCTTGATCTTGAACGGGAACTCTGCCCTTTCTCTTATTTCTAGTACCTGCTTTAGCAGCACTGGTGGATGGTAAAGGGCTTGCTATCTGCGACTGAGGAGTAGCTGCTATATCAAACTTGAAGTGAGAAGCAATAACAAAATGTTCCCATGAGATGTCTTTCTTACCCAGTTCTTCAGAAACTAACATTCTAATTAATCCAGAGTGAAAGATGCTAGTATCCACAGCCTTAGACTTGGACTGAATCTTGTTTGACATCTTGCCTATGCTCCTTAGCAAATAGTAGGGAATATTCATTTCAATTTTACCAGTAAAATGCAGCAAAAGCCTTATATGGTATTGGTATAATGTATTGAACCTCCCTTAACACGTAAAGTACCTCTGAATGATCCTCAATATCTTGTCAAAATGCTCAATCAGATGATTCCTTGGCACACCTTTAGACAAATTACCAGCTTGATGTTCAGGATTAAAAAAATATTTGGCATAGGCTGCATTCAAATCCATGGCTTTAAACCATTTCTCACCTGTGATAGGGATTCTTGTAGCAGTTGAAATAGAGGCCTCAATCACCTCAAATTCTATATCCCCTACCTTGGTTTTTAGGCCATCAAAATGTAAGGAAAACTGCCTTGTCACCTCAGGATGACCTCTTTTCATATTTTGGCAGAAAGAGAGGCATCCCACCCTTTGAAAAACTTCTCTGGCCATGGGCTTTGCCTCAAATAGATGCATGTCCACAGGATCGATTCTGACCACCTTACCTCCTTTGTGTGACTTCTTCATCTGAGGAGTCTCCATAGTTTAGGATAAGAGCTTCTTATGGCTATGGAGTGGTGATAACCAGGAGGACCTAAAGTCAAGATTCAAGTAGACAAAAATTCCCTTAAACCAGGCTGGTTGCTAGCTAACTAAATTGACTGTTGAAATTCCACCCTTGGATGTGTGTAGGTATGAACACTTAGAAAATGAGAGGATACTATATAATTGGCTTTTGAAACTGGGTAGAAACGACCCAATTTAAGTGTCAGAGGAAGCAGGGAAACAAAGTTGTTGAGTAGTGCCTCTAAGTAGCACACCGCACATGCAGAGGATAGAACTTGCTTGGATGTTGTGAGCTTAGTAGCAATGGTGGGTGGATGTATCAAACTTCGATATGCAGGTAATGGGATTTACAGGTTTGAAAGGAGGGAAGAAAATGATAGGGTGGCGTGAGGAAAGATCTCCTCTAGCTATGCAAGCATGATAACCAAAATTATGAGCGCTATCTTTCCTTGAAATTTATGTGTAGATGAGGAAAACATGGAATACCTGTGGAATAAAAGGCAATTTGAAGCCCCAACAATATTTCAAGAAGAAGTCATGAGCATCTCGGCCTTCGAATCTACCTGAGCATCAGGGCTGGTAGCACTGCTGATAATGACTGCTTAGAACTGGGAGTTTGTGCAGCGCAACAATCTTGAGTTTTTCAAAAATCACAAACTGTTATCAGAGCTCATAAATACAAGATCTTGAAAGCATTTTTTAACCAACTCCTGGCGTTGAAAACAAGGAAGAGATGACATCAACATTGTAATCATAAATCACGGTGAAATATGATGAACGAGAAATGCGCTACAGAAACTTCTGATGAGTTGGCAACGCTTCATTTCAAAAAATAATTGGACAGGTAAGCAAAGGACAACAAGGCAGGGCTATGAGGACATGAGTGAGGAAAATGGCCTGTCAAATCAAGTTATTCGTGGAGTGAATCCATCCTAGTGGCAAGTCATGAGGGGGATCAAAGATAAATCATGAACAAAACGGTCCTAAGTCCAAATTTGAATGAGGATCAAAACACAAGTCATGACTCAATACTTTATTTATCAAGGGGGTCCTAACAAACACACTTTTAAAAGGGTCGAATTAAAAAAAATTAAAATCTAAGGCTTAGGAAAAGATAAAACTAAAGGCTAAAAACCCCAGGCAACTTAGTGTGATAACAGGTCCTATGGAGAATTAAGTGCATGTATGTTATTGTAACACATAGCACTTGGTCCTATGGTGGAGAAAGAAGATGGAGTTCCTATGAACTTCATAAGACAAGATTGAGTCGAAGACTCTTCAGATGTGATCTAGAGTACAGAAGGGAAAAAAATCCCGCGGCACTTGATTTCATCAAGTGGTGCATTCGAAGGGGATAGTTTGAGTTTTATTGTTTCCATGGACGTGATTAGTCTATTTCGTGGGCCAAAGAACCCATAGGTCCGAGGATCGAACCTATTGCGAATTTGATCTTCGTGACCACAAGTTGGCTTGGAGCATTCTTTTGTGGAAAGGGGGCAGAGGTTTCTTCACCTTCAACCCTATAAACAAATATCATTCAAAGATAAAATCCACCAAAAACTAGCACCAAAGTTCTATGGACCCTCTAAGATCAGCGAGGACATTGGACAAGTAATCTATATACTAGCTTTTTTAACCTACTACAAGATTCATATAATCTTTCATATGTGTTGTTTGAAAAAAGTATGGGATTGAATTACAAGATGCAAACTACCTTACGAGAACTTGATGAAGAAAGATCCATTTGGTTCCAACATGTATGGGATACTAGATAGCATCATTTTCCCCGTAACACAATAAACACTAATCCATTGGAAATATATGTAACTAGAAGATACCCTTTAAAACTTTAAAAACTATAGAATTAGAATCTATCATAATAATAATAATAATAATAAATAAAAATAAATCAGTACCAGTGTCTATCGATCATAGCATAGCATTACTTATGGCATACTCAGACTGTCTGATGAAACCCTCCATTATTCCTATTGTTCCTTCGTTAAAATGCGTGCGACGTCCAATCTGTAAAAGAAAAGGCAGCTGTAACTACACCGGCCATGTGCTTTCAAAAGGACAGAACGATCATCAATAAAAATCGTTAGCACAAACTCCCCTTACTTTCCTGACAAAACTTCAATCGACTGAAAATGCTGAGAAAGATGCAGTGCATCGCTCGCTGTGACTTTTTGTTTTTTAGTGGGTATAATGAAAGACTGCGATTTTGTCAGTACCTCAGATTTGTATTTTTAAGTTCAAGAAATGATTGCCTGTAGCGAGAGACTAAACCGAGGCAGCCTCATCACATCAGCGTTTCAATGGCCTGCCTGGCCCACGCTGTCTGTTCTTTGAGTACGGGTCACTTTAATTTCAATGGTTTGAAAAGGCCTGCTTCCAGGCAGGGAAGCATTCTAGAATTGCAAACTAACAGTTGAAAGCAGTCTGAGATTCGAGATGTCGAAAAAGGCCGTCGACTGTTTGTTGGTAAGTTGGGTGTTTTTCAACGATTTTAGGAAAATCTACTCTCAAACCTACCTCGTTTATAGGATTTTAAAACTGGTAGTAATTCCGAATCAGTCCTTACTGATTCGGAATAATCTTTTTATGAGTAGTGCATGCCTATTCCAATTCAGATATTTTTAAGTGTTGCAATTGGCCTGACTGAATGGCATCTTAAAACTTGACAGATTTCTCTAACATCAATGTTGTCCATAACTGTTTTGACTGTGTCATCTGGATGGTCAAGTTCCAAAGGATTGGCTAGGGACCTGTAATAAGCAAGAATAATCTAGCATTTTCTCGAAAGCCAAAGTGGGCCTTGAAGCCCTAGACCAACCAAACTGAGCCCAGCTACAGGGTGAACTAAAAACTCAACATCTGAGAAGGGAAGATTCCTTGTACAGCAGAGAGTTCATGCTGGAATTTCTCCAAGTCGAATAGCTCCAAAGCCAATCCGAAACGCCATCAACCAACCTCAAAGTCGTGAAAAAACATCGAGATGTTTTTATCAAGCGGTTTTTCTTAGTATGGTTTTCTTACTTTGTGGTTTTATGGCACACGGTTTTGTGGTCCATGGTAATGTAATTCTGGTTAAGGAATTAAGGTTGAATTTTAATCTAGGTTTAATGGATTAGGGGTTTTTTTGGTTGTCGATATATTGTATTGTAAATAATAAAGAGATTATGAATAGAATTAGAGGTACAACTCTAAAATAAGTTGTTGGTTTTCTTGGTTGGGTTTCCAGGATAAATCACTGTGTATATGTGTAATTGCAATTGTTTTATTTTTGTTAGAAATATTGTACTAATATTAATGTCCTGAACCACTTTATGTTTATTTGAGGATATAGTTGTAATCCTGTTATTGGTGGTTATCTCTTTATATACTATATATATGTACATTATGTTAATAAAAGTTGATTCAACTTGGTGTCTTTTCCGCCATTTTATGAGTTTTTGATCTTCTTGATTATTTTCTTGCTCCATATTTTTATAATGTGGTATGGAAGCACGTTTATGATCTGATGGCCTTGAACATTTGCGATTATTGGGAGATGTTGACGAGTTAAAGTCTGCATCTTCCATTAAAGAAGGTGAAGGAGTTTTGAAGGATTCGGGCTGTGGAATAGAGAAACTTTAATGATGGTATAAATCCTTAGGAATTTGAGGCATCCAAATTTAGGGTTAGGTAAATGCCTTGTTTGAAAGTGGGTTTCAGTGGTTTGGATTCCTTTCGACATTTTTTTTTTGTGTCAGCAAGATTATTGACAATTTTTTTTTATGTGTCGATTTATGAGAGCGGTTTGTGAACTTATTTGTTCACTTTATAGTCTTCAGACTTTACAAGGATGGTTTTTAGATCTAGAAGACGTCGCTTGTTTCTTTTACATTTTTACTTGGCACATTTATGATTGTTAGTATTTTTCAGGACTTGGGATGTGTTGGACATGTAGCCAATTCACTTCTCATCAGGGTTTGTTCTCATCGGTTTTGGGTTCACTTTAGTGAACACCTACAAGTTGTCTAGCTCATTTGTTACACAGTGAGTTTTCTAGACTTGGTTTCAGTATCCACATTTGGCAGTTTTTTCAGGAAGATCTTCATTGAAATTCATGATCTTTCAGACCATGAGTTACAGGTTGAAGACTTATCAACTTTTGCACTAGTCCTTGTTGCTGAGCTGATACATTTGTACAAACTTAATATTAAAGGGGTGTTTGTTAGAAATATTGTACTAATCTTAATGTCCTAAACCACTTTATGTTTACTTGATGATATATTTGTTATCCTTGGTAAACACACACTTAGTTATGTGTACCATTATTGATGGTTACCTATTTATGTACTATATATACATACATTATGTTAATGAAAGTTGATTCGGCTTGGTCTTTTTCTTGATCTTCTTGATTTTTTTCTTGCTCCATATTTTTATCACTTTTCTTTGTTAAGAATTTGTGTGTGCATTGCATTATTGTAAAAGGTTTAAAACTTATAGAAATCACCTCTAATCTAGATGAAGTTGTAGTTTTCACCACATTGCAGCAACCCAAGGCGAGTGGAGATAAACATGAACTATTCAAATCAAAGTTCAAGTGAAGAACCAGAAGGTAAATGCCTTGTTTGACAATGGTTCTCAATGTAATCTAGTTTCTAAAACATTAGTTGATGAGCTTGGTCTAGAAACCTACGATCATGTGCGACCAAGTTCACTAGTATGGTTGCAAGGGAAAATTATGAGAATCACTCAAACATGTAAAATCAAGTTTTCCATTAATGCCAGCTATGTTGATGAGGTAGAATGTAAAGCTGCACCATTGGACGCATGTGGGGTGATGTTGGGTAGCCCATACTTGTGGGATAGGGATGATACCTCCTACAAGAGTGAAAAAAAGTACCTCTTGGTCAAGGATGTCAAGGCATACCTCGTCAAATCCCATCAAGAGAGAGAGAGAATAACTCTTCTAAAAGTGAAACAAGGGAAGACAAGAAGGAAACAAGCCATCTTTGTCCATAATGGAATGGTGGATATGGAGAGGCAAATGGAGGCCTTGTGCTTCCATATCCATAATGGTCCAACTTTTTGGGACCAAAAGACTTTAAATGGGGAGGTGTGATCCAAATTGGATCTTTGACAATTTTTTGTAAATTTTGTAAACAAACATGTCTTGTTTTATTTTATTTTTGTCTTTTTGGAAAAATGGGAAGGGAAAACTAACCATGTGATGGTTGGCCTTCCAAAGGCATCTCGTGAAAAGAATGAAGGCTATAGTGAAGAGGCAACGAGGAGGAAAAGGAAAATTGGGGAAAGTCTTGAAGGAGCATAAATAAGAGCTTGAAAGGAAACTTGCTCAAAGTTGATGGATGAAGGAGTCAAGAAGCCAATCCACACTAAGAAAAGGTGTCCCGAAGCCATGTTTATCTATAATTTGGGTTTGCTAGTGAGTAACAATGCATGATATTTCAAGCATGCATAGATCACCCCCTTTTTAATGAATTATTTGAGCATAATAAAATGCTTCTAGTTTTCCTAATCTAGTTTACTATGTGTAATCCTCTCTATAGTTATGCACATAATTGATTTTACATTTACGATGGAATTTTCTGTTATGAAATCAAGAAACCTATGATATGATAATAGCTTGAGCTCATTACCTGTACCAACCATAAGAGAAGAGTCCGCACACAACAATCGATTTGCTTATATACACTGTGTTTCCGTGATTGATCAAGGAAAATCATGTTGGTTCTTGAATAATGGATTTTGCACAGAGAAAAAAAATGTTTTAGTATCTTGAAGGTGCATTGACTACCTCTATCTTAGATTCATCGATTTCACTATAGCATTCGTTGGGTAGAGTCGCCTTGATCCTTAGTGAATAGCTATGGCAATAAACCACCAAGTAAACCAGTGAATCCCTTGATCAATTTGGTTTTCCCTCTGTTTAGATTCATCACCTCTTCTAGTGCATTAACACATTATCAACCTATGAAATGCCCCACACTTGGCCCACATAGTTTGTTGTGTCCAAATACATGGTTATCTGGGTTTTCTAGATCATTTGGAATCTTAAAAAAATCGATCCATCCATCAAAACCACTCAAAGGAATGATTTAGTTCAAAGTATCTTACAATTACATTTGTTTCTTTTGCTTTTGATTCATATGTGCTCAACCAGCTTCAAGGTCGTTTGAAGTTGACATATAGGAGCTCCGCCCGCTAGACTTCAACCAAGTGGTGGCATTTGTTTAGAGTGTGAACAAAGATGCATAACTAAATAAGATATTTGCATTCATTATGGGTTGAAACATGAAGAAAATTTGAAAATATACAAAGGTTTCAAGGAGGGTCATAAGATTATTTTAGTCACAACTGATTTGCTTGATAGAGGAATTGACAATGAGCATGTAAATGTTGTGGTTAACTATGGCATGCTATGTTTTTCTCAATTTGAAAAATATTTTGCATGGATGGTAGAAGAGATTGGTGAGCTGCAAGTATATCCATGAAGTCATAGGGTTGTCTCACTTGTTTGCACCCATTTGTAAATGATTTTAATTTTGACTTTGAAACTAAATGTATGCTTAGGTTTTGAATTTGTAAAATCGAATACAACATCAATGGAAAAATTCACTTCAATCTGTAATTTGAATTGGATTTTTGTTTTATTTCTGACTCTTACATAGAATGAAGGACAAATATAGCTTGTTTCTATAATGACAAAGAAACAATTTTATTATGTATATGTATTGGTGAATTGTGTGGAATCTCAGTCCCTCAATTATAGATCACCATCACAAGGATAGGATCCACCACAAACGAGCCTCTATAACACCAATGTTTCATTGCATATAGGTTGTATAGCAATAGAAAATTGGTAGGGTTGATGTTTCATAGCATACGAGATCTGAAACAACCATGACATATAACAAGTGATGAACTTGATTTGTAGAAATCAATAAAGTAGACTTCACTTGGTTTCATAGTAATTGATGAAAGCCAGTTCTGCAACAAACAATGAAATTGGGTTCTGTAGAAAACGATGAAATCAGGTTTTGTAGAAAACAGTGAAATCAAGAAAATTAGGAATAATTGATAAAGTAGAACAAATTTGTTCCCCTCCTCCTTATTTTTCTTAACAAAAATATTGTCTTCGAGCATGTTGTTTTTCAAAAAATATTTGTCTATTTGTTCCCAAAAAAAGGGTTTTCACAATTGGAATTATTAAGGGTTTTGTTTTAACATGTTGATCAAATCATGTTGTGGAAAGTTTAAATGGCATAGCCATTTTGCTTACAATCTCCAAATATGTGCAATTGCTAAGCTCTCTTACAAATGCATCTTTTGACAATGGTTTCTGGTACAGCCTCAATCGGTTACCATTGGCTATAAGAGGTGTGTTTTCTTCATCTATGATGTGTAATTTGATACCACCATTGTCATATATAGTATCTACCTCATATGTCCCCAACCAACAAATACATAATTTACCTGTGAAATCTTTAAACCTAGAATCATACAAGAAAGCCCAATCTCCAACATGGAACCTTTTCTTCTTAATGAATCTATCATGCCACTTTTCTCTCTACTTTTGGAAAATAGATGTATTGTTCAAGGCATCCTGGCATAAGTCATCAAGTTCATTGATTTGGTTCATTCGATGCTTCTAAGATTCAAAATCAATAGGAAATACAACATGCTTACCATACACAAGCTCACAAGGGGTAAA
>JASDQU010375329.1:643-19524 GCA_032191745.1 Picea mariana
TAAAATTATGTTTTCGACACATATGCTTATATACAACCTTGAAAATGACATTGACTCTCTTATTAATAACCACGGTTAGTGTTATAATTGTGCTACTTATCTGCACCGGCTCTTCCAATCGGCTATATCCATGGACGAAAAACCTTGCAAAGAAAAAATATGCGGAAGTGGCATTCATTGATTGAATGGCCATGGTTTTGGATAAGATGGTAAAATTTATTATGATTTAGTTATCAAAACAGTATTAAGGATAGTCATCACTCTAAATATAGATTAAAGTATTAAGGTTATTTAAAAAAGTATTAAGGATAGTCATCACTCTAAATATAGATTAAAGTATTAAGGTTATTTAAAAAAAAATCATCAATTTAAAATGAGTTGTTGGTTCTTAAAAATATATTGTAGAAAATTTTAAGATATATGATATTTATATTAAAACGTAAAAATTATGATTAATATTATTAATTTTTAAAATATTTATAAAATTATTAACTTTATTTGTTTAGAAACATTAGAATTTTCAAAAAAATTTAAATCTTTTTAAGTAATTATAAAGTAAAATAATTTTAATAATTTTCTTTATAATTTGATGATACATTAAAATCCATATTAATTAATAGAATTACAAAAATTTTATATATATTTTAGAAAATTTTAAATAATTAGAAAGTAAAATAATTTTATTAATTTTCTTTATAATTTTTTTTTAAATAAAAAAGCAGAGTCTTTGTATTAAGCTGTCATAGTAAGCATACACCTGTAAAGCATGTGCCAGCTGTCCTGCCAACAGAGGAAACCATGACAGCTGGCCTGTCCATTGTGATAGCCAAAATTAGACGTAGAATTACGCCACCCTGCCCGAGGGAAACCAGGGGTTTTGTTCACAAAGTGCAACCACACCAAAAGGACTAAAGTGTAGCAAATTAAGCTAAGAGTCATGTGAGCCATAGCTCTAAAACAAAGCAAAAGATGAAGCATGAGAAATCAGGAGGAACGAGAACCTAGGTCGTCGAGGGGCCGCCATTGCCAGTGAAAGTGAAGGGCTGCGCACAGGAGGACATTGACGGCGTGGAGAATCTTGAGAATAAGCCATGTATAACATGTCCATACGCTGGCTAATGCATTTGGTTCGAAACGTCTGGTCATCCACTGCGCTACGAAGGTCGAAGATCAGTTGGAGGTGGTCTGGATGCAGCAACGACGACGGTGGTGGTTATGCTTCCTCGTGTTGCATTGCTAGTGCTGTTGAATTGCAGTCCGGCACCTATCCGTGCTTGTTTTCTCGAGTGTTGAGATCTGGTAGCTCTTCTTCTATTACACAGGCCACATAGTAATCGCTAGGAGTAGTGGCAGGCTGCGGAGGATTAGCCTAGCCTAAAGAAATTGCCGAAATTTCAAAACTCGGCAGAGGAGCTACTAGCTTCCTATCCTCGGGGAGGTCCTCATGGTATGCAATAGCTAGGCCCTCTTCCTCATGAGTAGCAGGCGCAGTGGTGGCACCGCCTCTGCGGTTTTTCTTGGCCACTCGAAAGGCATGAAAAAAGCGCTGGTGTCGCTGCCTACGAGTTTCTGGTGCACGCCAGCCTGCACCTCGACGAGGCCAGCCCCGTAGTCGTGGCATGATGACCAGGAGGGTCACACTGTCATTTCTATTGTGTTGTGCAAGTTGGGGCGAGATTGTGAGCAGGGTGGGAGGTCTGCTGCTGTGGTGGTAACAACAAACCAAGCCCGCAACGCTGATATACATAAACGCCATTAACACCATGCATCGAGTGCTCTGTCCGACTGTTCTCCTTTCACGCGCGAGGAGGTCCATCTGGATTTAGTGGATTACGGAGGCTGGGGCTTGGCTTAAATTTGCACAGCCAGGAGTGTGGCC
The DNA here is from genome assembly GCA_032191745.1 of Picea mariana. Lineage (NCBI taxonomy): Eukaryota > Viridiplantae > Streptophyta > Pinopsida > Pinales > Pinaceae > Picea > Picea mariana. The sequence continues at coordinate 2,523 of JASDQU010375329.1, forward strand.
AGTATTAATGGCTTGCTCGGCTGGAACCTCCACGTGCCCGGGCTGCGCCTCCATGTGGCTTGGCTTGTCGCATAGCACCCCATCCGGGGGTAGGAGATCCTTATGAGCGAGGAGTTGGCAATGTTGGGGTATGTCTGAATCTTCAAGAGATCAGGCATCCCAGATTGTGCGTTCTAAATCTCTTTGAACACCCTCGTTTGCCAGGTAGTCATCCACTCCATTTGCCGTCCGCCTGACATGGGAAGGAATGATGTTGAGGCTGCGATTGCAAAGGCTGCCAAAGAGCTCGAGCAGATCAGCTAGTCGCCATCTAGGGGAAATTTTTTGTGGATTGGCCCCGTGTAAAATCTTAGTGATCAATCGGATGATAACTTGGGAGTCGCCTTCCAGAATGATTTGTTTGTTGGGTAAGGAGATGGCTAGTTGAAGGCCCTGTATCAGACGAGTTAACTCCGCGACATTGTTGGTTGTTTCCCGAGATGTCCTGCTATCATCGTGAGCAGTTTTCCTGTGGAGTCCCTGAATTTTCTTTATAATTTGATGATACATTAAAATCCATATTAATTATTAGAATTTTCAAAGATTTATATATATTTTAGAAAATTTTAAGTAATTATAAAGTAAAATAATTTTAATAATTTTCTTTAGAATTTGATGATACATTAAAATCCATATTAATATATTTGCATTCTTTTTAATTATTATCCTATATATTTAAATTAATATTTTAAAATTAATTATTGTAGAACTGTATGCTTGTTTAAATAAAATGTTACAATGCAACTCAGGAAGAGTGCCAAACCTAGGTCATCGGACAAGGCTGGCATTTAACACGACAGCCTTGGCTTGGAAGAGATCTGCAGGAGAGTTATAAGAGAGATTTTTTATATTAATTTTCCGTTCTCCATAATCTAGAAATCGTGAGAGACTCATTCATTGATATAAACATATTTTAGAATAATGGACTGACATGTTCACTACCCATTTTTTTTCTGGCCTTTAAACTATAAACTTATTTTAAAACTCAAACTAAGTACTTTATTATTTTGTATCTAATTTCATAAGATATTTTTTATATTAATGTAAACTGGTAGTTGTTTAATCAATTGCTCCATATGTTCCTCCTTCATTTATCCTTTTTCGAGCCATAAAATTGACTCATTTGAGGAGAAACAAAATCCTCCTTTGCTAGGGCTTCTTTAGGTTGATGTACGGGCACGTTTTGGAATGCTAGGTCAGCGAGCGGAAGAATCTTTCAAACTATTGAACACATTAAGCCTGAGTCCATGCTTCCAGTGATGCTTCAACCATGTACGATGTTATTTTTGTAAATTTGTGATTCACAAGATATTTCCAGGGTTTAGCTTAACAAAATGTTGTTGATGGTTCGAAGCATCTCACTATTTTTCTCCTTTAACTATTGCACTGTTGGTTGTCACACCTTTCTTCTTTTTGATAGTAGGGTTAGATTGACTGTGTGTTGCTAACAGGGATCAGTTTGGATTGTGGTCGCGCCTTAGATCTGGCGTCTTCCTTAACCTTGTGTTGGTTAGAAACCCTTCTTATCCCTTACCATACTTCCACTGTAAGATGTTTGTTTTATTCGAGTATGTGAATCTCATGACTTGGTAATCCTCAAGTTCTTCCATACTGTAAATATTGCATCAAAAAATTATAGTTGAAATTCGATGAAGTATGACCAGTAAAAGACTCAGATTAATCTAACCTGTCACCAATTTGCATTAGTTGTTGTACAAAGTTGCAAAAAGAAAGAAGCATGAGGCCTGCCTGAAAAAATGATAGGAGTGAGATCATAGTCTCAACAGTGGTTGTCTCCGGATGTCGAGTGGGAAGAGAACAACTAAAATTCATGGGAATTCTTGGGGTCCTAGATCAACCCGTCTTAGGCCTAGGCATGGGGATAATCCAATGAATAACTAAATAATTAAATACTATAATATGCTCAACCGAGGAAGACCTCCAATGTTATAATCATTACATTGACTAGAATTATAAATATATCGATGAACTACTTACTTGCCGAAATCAAAATAATGAACCTTGTTTGCAATTGCAGGCTATGAGGGATGATGCGATATTTGATTTCTACAGGGCCAACCAAAACATTTCTGATCTAGAAAATAGGTCCATACTTGAGGTTGAAAAATTCATGAAAATGTCGAATGAAAATAAGGAGTTTAGGAATGACAATGTGATGAGCAAAGTGATGACCTGATTTCCACAGTCCTCACATATTCTTCAACTTCCATCTCTCTTCAACTACGGTGAAGATGGAGTTGTCCAACATTTTGGTTTGAGAACCTAGAATCCAACCAAGCTCTTTACCTGCCATGCTTTTTGTACAAACAAGTCAAGCCATTCCACAATTGTGTTTCCTAATGCATTTGTAATAGATCCCAGAAATCCAAAATGTTTTGCCATTGGTGGTTTTGGTGAATATGCGCGTGTTATGAAATTTAGAATTATCATTGGGATGCATCAAGAAATGAAGATCAACCAGTAGATTCGTTCTCGCCTCACCCACTGATTGACAATCACCAGGTTAACATAACAGGTCTGGATTATTCTATGAAAAGTGAATCACTTGTTTCATATAATGATTAGCTTGTTTTCTTGTTTCAAAAAGAAACGGGTTTGGGCACCAACCCAAATTCTACTTCATCTAAGAAATCAAATGAATTGGAAGCACCCACAGTTTATGAAGGACTTCAAAATGACCAGACTGTGAGGGGTTCAAAAGTTTTTGGTGCTAACACTGAGTATGTTGTGAGTGGATCTGATTGTGGACAAATATTTATTTGGAAGAAAAAAGGGGGGCAACGACACACCCCATTGAATAACTAAATATGACATCTATATAGAGGCATCCAGTGGATTTGGCACCTTGGCACCGACCCTCAATCCATACACAAGCATAAATATGTTGTATTAGTTCCATGCAAATAGATGAAAATTACTGTATTACTAAAAATTACTGTATTACTGAGCATGAAAATGAAAATTACTGTATTATTGTGCATGAGGAAGAAATATGTGTGTTTATTTGCATACCTTTATTTAGATTGATGGCCTTAGCTATGGCAGATGGTGGGAGTATTATTGCTAATCAAAGATGCTACTATGGTAAAGGATCAAATAGCCGACAATGCCCGCGAATACTGCATCCTATAATAACATCTATGCGTATTTCTCCTTTCTTGCATTGGTCCCAACTCGACGATTGTTTTATAGAAGGGTGCGCAAGAAGACGAGACCAAATCCCCCCACCTCCTCATTTTTGATCGAGAGCACTGGCAATAACGGGATAGAGCTCTTAAGCCCAGATTAAATACCCCTCCCCTCTATGAAGGAAGTGGGTGAAATGCCTCTTGTTGATCTAGATGGGCTCTAAATCTAGTGTATCGAGCAAAAAGTAGATTCAACCCGTAGCGTTGGACCCCAAAATAAGTAAAAGAGTGGGAGATAGGTGCACTCTCCTCTCCCTGTCATGAGTGTTTAAGCATCGTTCCCATGTTCCAGTCGAATCGCTCTATCTACGTCAAAAAAACTGTACTTTGTAGTCGCATGGAACAAATTTATGAATGTGGAGGGTAAGGATTTCCCACCAGACAGAATGCATCTCGACAACGTGGTAGAGGATGCTATAGTTCCCGTCGGAGGCAGGGACTAATAAAGGCTTTCCCGTAGGAGGCAGGGACTAATAAAGGCTTTCCCGTCGGTGGCAGGGACTAATAAAGGATTTATTAATCCAATAGAGTTCAGTCGAGAATCCCAGGTGTGACTTCCAATCTCGATATTGTTTCTTGTGCAACCACGATAAAATATGGAGCAGAAAATAACAAAGAAACAGATCACACATATAACTCAGAGATTTACGTGGTTCACCCAAGGTTACGTCCACCAAGAAGGGTATCGATTTATCTTATTTTTTATAATATGGAGGGTTACAACAGGCTCACACTCTCATCTCTCAGTTTCCCAGCCTCTACTGGCATACACAAATTTATAGTGATTTACACAAGAAACTAATTATTGAATGCAGTCATATCCAAATTCTAACTTAGTCTAATTAGTTACAACCAATGCTCAATAATAGGTTCTAAAATCCATTTGTGGAGGAATTAGTTGTCATCAGATACCAACAATCTCCACCTTGACAACAATTAACCTGATACCTTGCTCCTTCTTTTTTTTCATCACCTTTTATGCAAGCTTAGAGAAGCCAAGAACCATCGTAGCTTCTCTAAAAGTACTGGTTTTGTGAACATGTCTGCATAGTTCTCTTTTGTATGAAAGTTTTCAAGAGAAGCTCCACCTTCATTGATGACCGGTCTTACAAAATGGTACTTAATAGGAATATGTTTAGTTTTACTGTGGTAGGCTGGATTCTTCGCCAAGTGAATAACACTTTGACTATCAAAAAGTAGCATTACTTTGTCCTGCATCCTTCCAAACTCACCAAACAAATCTTTTAACCAAATTACCTCTTTGCAAGCTTGTGAAGCAGCAGGTGTATTATGCTTCTGTAGTGGATAAAGAAATAATGCTCTGTAGCTTTGATATCCAACTAATAGCTCCACCTGCAAGAGTAAAGACATAACCTGAAGTTGACCTCATTTTGTCGAAATCACCTACAAAATCATAATCAACATATCCACACACCAACTCACGACCACCGTTATAGGTGATACAATAATCACTTGTGCCCCTCAAATAATGAAGCACCCATTTCAGTGCTACCCAATGCTCTTTACTTGGATTTTTCATATATCTGCTAACAACCCCAGTTGCATGTGAAATGTTTGGTCTTGTACTAACCATCACATACATTAAACTTCCTACTACATTAGCATACAATATTCGAGAAATATATTCCTTTTATTCTTTTGTACTAGGACATAAACTTGAAAAAATATTAAAATGGTAAGTGAAAGGTACATAAACTGGTTTCACACCGTTCATACCAAACCTCAAAAGTATTCTTTTGACATACTTCTGTTGTGACAACCAAATCTTACTATTCCTTTTGTCTCTGAATATCTCCATGCCCAAAATATGCTTTGCTGCTCCTAGATCTTTCATATCAAATGTCCTATCCATTTGAGCCTTTAACTTGTTGATCTGAATTATGATTTTTCTTGCTAAAAGAATACCGTTAACATACAATACTAAGATAATGAATATTCCATTATTAAATTTATTAAAGTAGATACAATGATCATACTCACTCCTTGTATAATATTGGCTCACCATGAAAGAGTCAAATTTCTTGTACCATTGTTTGGGTGACTACCTCAAACCATACAATGATTTCTTGAGCCTGCAAACAAATTTATTGTTGCAATTTTGAACGAACCCTTCATGTTGTTCCATGTAAATCTCCTCATCCAAATCTCCATGTAAGAAAGTAGTCTTAACATCTAACTGCTCCAACTCCAAATCAATTAATGCAACCAATGCTAACATACTTCAAATTGAAATGATTTTAACAACTGGTGAAAAAATATCATGAAAGTCAATACCTTCTTTCTAATAATATCCTTTTGCAACCATCCTTGCTTTGTACCTTTCCACCTTATCATCAACACCCTTCTTCAGCTTGTAGACCCACTTGCAACCTACAGTTTTCTTGTCTCTTGGAAGTTATACTAGGTCCCATGTAGCATTTTTCACTAACTCATTCATTTCCTCATGCATTGCTTCTTTCCATTTTTCACTGTTAGAACCCTCCACAAATTCCTTATAGCACAAAGGTTCATCATCATTAGTGCTTAAAGAAATAGATAAAAAAAAATCATCATACCTTCTTGGAGGAGCTTTGACCCGTGTAGACCTCCTTAGGGAAATTTGTGCCTCATCCACAATCTATTGATTGTCATCATCATCCCTATTATACTCTGCAAGAACCTCTTCAGAAACTTGTTCATGTTAACTTTCATCTGTATTTGAATGAGTTTCAAACTGAATCTGTTGATATTTTGGTACTTCTACATGTTTCATTTGAACATCTACATCTGATTTGATGAGAGATGATTCATCAAGTATTACATCTTTTTTAATGGTGATCTTGTGGGAAGTAGGATCCCATAAACTGTACCCCTTAATACCATCACCATATCCAACAAAGATAAGCCTTTTCTATTTTGGATCTAATTTAGAACACAGATGTTTTGGAATTAGAGAAAAGGCTTCACAACCAAAAAATTTAAGATTAGAATAATTACAAGGGTGACCTTTCCATACCTCTTCAAGAATCTTCCATTCTATTGTTGTTGATGGTGATCAATTCACCAGATAACAAGCCATGTAGTTACTTCTTCTGCCCATAGTTCCTGCTGCAAGTTGGTGTTAATAAGCATACTCCTTGCTCTCTCTAGAAGAGTTTTGTTCATGCATTCAACAACTCCATTTTGCTGAGGAGTATAGGAAGTGGTTTTATTCATATCAATCCCAAACTCCTTGCAATAGTTCTCAAATTCCATTGACGTAAATTCACCACCATTATCAGTTCTTAAACATTTAATGGACCTACCAGTGCTCTTTTCCACTAAAGCTCTAAACTGCTAGAAAATGGTAAACACATCAGCCTTTCTTTTAAACATATAGATCCACACCTTCCTAGAAAAATCATCTATAAAAGTAACAAAATCTGATGGTCCTCCATATGAAATAGTATGGGATGGTCCCCAAACATCAGAATGGATATAGTCAAGGATTCCCTCACTGGTGTGTCTTCCATTTTTAAAGTTATTCCTATTCTATTTTCCATAAATACTGAAGGGACAACCCCAAATGAATGTGAAATGTCTAGTCTTGTACTAACCATTGCATACATTAAATTTCCTACTGCATTAGCATACAATATTCGAGACATATATTCCTTTTCTTCTGCTAAACTAGGACATAAACTTGAAGAAATATTAAAATGGAATCCATTCAATATTTCGAGTAATTCGTCGATCAAGGTATCTAAGGACACTTTATGCTTTAAATTCATGCACCCCAATGCTCCCCATTCTGCAGTTCATCTCACCCACATCATTTTGGAGATTTTCAGGTTGGGGATCCCAAATATGAAATGTTTCTTGATGGGAGATGACAATACCATGTTCGTTACAGAGAATCTGGTGTGGGTTCTCAACAAATATGATCATAAGAAGTTCTAGTACATCATATTCATTTTTTAATGTAGCGAGTAAAATGTGGCTCATTTGTATAATATGACGCATTGTTTGTTAGGGAGTGCATGAAGACAACCATGCAACTTGAAAGGAATGGTGCACAATAGAACCAACAGGTAACCCGAAGAAGCAAGTGGGTTCACCTTAGCCTGGACATGTGAGAAGTGTATCCTTGTGGTTGGACGGATGGGTCAAACTGATCACTTGTCTTAGTTCGAACATTAGGGATGATATTGGTGCACAAGTGTAATTGGCGTGAGTGAAAAAAGTGAGAAATTAATGTAGTCACATATGGATGGTTGGATCATGTGTTCCCTCTATTGAAAAAATGGTTAGTTCATTGGATCAAAAGATGCATGTTGGAGTATATGTATAAAGGAGATGATTGGTGAAAGACAAAGAAGGTAAAGTTTAGATGAAGAGGCAAAGCAGAAATAATGGTGATGAGATGAGAATGATAGTAGTGGACTTATATTTTGGGCATATGATTGGTAACAAGGAGAAATAGTAAACTTGGTGTTTTTGTAAATAATTTTTTGAATACTTGTTGCACCTACATTGAAATTATTTAATGATGCATATGTGTCTTTTGAGAAGTGGGGGTTACATGATTGGTTGTAACTAAAACTCTAGAGATTTTGGTCCAAGTTGTAAATCTTAGCCATAGACAAGTTGGTTTCTCAAGGTGTTTATAAGCTATGATATTCAAGCCTACATGCACTACTGTGGTAGCACATGTAATCATGTATAGTGTATCCTTCTTATGCATAGAGAGGATGTCGCATCAATTTCTGGAATAATCCACTTGGATAGGTACGAAAGTGGCATATGTACTCATATGCTAGCTTAATGTTGATTCAAAGAAATTGATTTTTCGATTAAGGGAGTGGGAATGTGTGAAGTAATCTAAGAATGTGAGATGGTTGGGAGCAAGTTATGATTAAGGGGGAGTCTAACATGTTGATGAACCATGTAATTGAAAATGATTCCTAAAGAATTGGTGAGTATAGCGGATGGTACCCATGTATCTCGGTAATTGGATTTGTTTTTATATGGACATCAATGATTAGATTTTTTTAGGTACAAAATGAAGGAGAAAGAACGTTCAAAGATGAATCCCATAGTGAAGAAATCTCAGTCCAAGGAAATTTGGTGACAATTCTTGTGATAGAAAATGGAGATCATATGATAGAGGATAAAAAGGTAAATCTTGTGATTTGTGTGAATAAAACAAGACTTGACCACATAGTAAATTGAAGCACATATTGTATTTATAGCAAGTCTATAATGTCATGTTTTGATTTAATGTATTGGTTCTTGAAAAGATTTATTTTTTCACCTGGTGTCTCCATGAGATGGAGTATGTTAATTATATCTACCTATATCTATGTATGTAACATGTAAAGGGTATATTACTGTAAGAAATTGGTAGGAATGTATACCCCTTTGATTTGGATAACTTGTTGGTGTAGTGTAGTAGTCTCTATTATGTAGTTCTTTAGCACTTGGAGGTCGTGTGTTGGGTGCATGCTCTATGAATGAACAATGTTGGTTGTAAAATATATTATAGTCTTGGTAAGCACTTGCAGGAGTGTGCCATATGTTGGTTGTAGACTCAGGGAGGTTCCTAGAAGCTAGAAGTTTAATGTATATTAATGGGAGTTCATCAAGAGGTTGAATGAAACATGTACATGAAGAAAATCCTATTAGACCAATGGTTATAGTGTTTAGGTACTCATGCATTATGATAGATGGTTGTTCCTTTATATGGAATTTTATAGTTTTTTTATGTCTGCATGATTGAGGTGTGAGGTGAAAGTGTCAGGATGGACCAAATACAGAATTTGTTGACTAGGATATTCTTCAATTCATAGTGGATCATTTGTTGCAAAGAACTAGGTGATGATGAAGACATGTTTTGACTAATATTAAGACAAGGAGTCACTAAGGGGGAGTGTTGTAATTGTTCACTTTGAATTGTTAGCTTGTGTGTAATCATACTTATGGTTGTGATTATTTTTTGTCATTGTTCAATAGAGTTTGTCTATACGGAAGGAGTTTGTTTCTATATTTTAGGAGGTTGTTAGATCTAGATGGATTTGAGAGATTCTCGCCAACTAACTATTCTATTATGGTGTGTGGTTGAGATATTCTTTCAAATGGTTGTTTGTGTGGTTAACATAGTTCACATATATTAAGCCAAAATTTGTTGTATTTTTATGTAACCTTATTTGATGTTAATAGAGTGATCAACACAATTTTGGTGTGTGTGTAATATTGTCTACTCTTCCATTTCCTTACAAGTGTCTCTCTATTTTAATGGAATATTTATTATCCCCAGTTGAATAATGGGGGAGATAGTGAGGATTGGGGTTTTGGGGGGTAGCTTTCATGCTTTATCAGAACCCATTTCTTCTAGGTTCAAGGATTTTTTATGAGTGGGATATCACCGTACATAATGGACAAGAGGCGGTAGGGAATTTATGTACCCAACGGAAAGAGATATTAAGAAATTTACTAGTGGCCCCTCCCCTAAACTAGGGGGTTCAATAGAGACCCAAGATTACAAAGGGAAAATAACCCCCAATAGTTAAACTACTAGGATACCAATTTTTTTGAGGGAGAAGACTACAAGTAGTATTTCAGGGGTGACTAGATAAAGATTCACACCAATGGTTATGCCAAGACCCATTTCGAGAGAGAGGAATACCACACAAAAAATACATCTCTCCTCTCACCTAGTTTCATCGAAAAATCTAGAATTACTAAAACACAAACCAAACTTCAACGTCATAACACATAAAAAAATATGGACTAGAAGAATTAACTAGAAATAACCAAATACTAATCGTCCAGATTCAAACCAACACAAAGTGTTGAGACTAAGACTAATTATAATTTTCTTGAAGCAACTAGGACTTCCCTATTCCTACAAAAAAATGACTTTCACGAGAAGAAGACTAGCCATAGGAATCTCCAACCCTGCTTCTTCCATTATGGAACAACTACCCATAAATTTTCCCTATTTCATTACTCATACTACCTATTGGACAAATTGTTTTTGTCATGAGAATGATTCTCTTGTGCTTGCAAACCCACTCCTCCATTTCCTAAAAATGCATAGAGATTTATATCGCCATCCTATGAGCAGGTGAGATGCACCATAGAGATCTCATATGCCACCCCATATGAGTATGCACTATCTTAGTGTCGAAGCCAATGCACTATATCAATTTTTTATATATCATTTCTTAAATCAATGCTTTGAATCATGTTTTATTCCATTATCATTGAAATCAATGCACATTATCTTTTTTCATTATATTGTTATTGAAAAAAATACAACTACATTATGCTTAAGAAACATGTAACATATATTATATTAGTGCTAAAATCAATGAACTGTGTTTTCATTGAAATCAATGCATTGGAACAATTTCCTCTCTTTACAAAAAAATATTCTCATAATTGTATTGCTATTTGCTAATCTATATTTCTTTTCTTTTTATCCATTTGAAATATATGACTTACTTGAAGTAAGCAATAAAACTCTTATTGAAATTTCTAATTCTTGGAGGGTTTCATAGTTTCAATTTACAAAGTAATCATTATTCCATATATTGTGAAGTGGTAAGATTACAATTTATTCATGTTTAAGTATCTAGAGGAAATAAAAACATAATGTTTTTTCATAATAAGCATAATTAAAATAATTAAATATTAAAATGGTATGTAAAATGCATGAAATCCTTGTGTGATTATGGTATTGATTAATATGAATAATTTAATGCATTGCAACTTGAGTGAAGGTCGTTTACTTTTTCTCGTCCAAAACAATAAATTTAATTAAAATTAATGACAATATTCCTCAATCGTCCTTGCTCCTTATTTCTATCATCTTTTTTTTATCAATTTGGTTGTTTGCATTCATGGTCAAATATGGAAGGATTTAACTTAAGAGATTACATTGATCACTTAGGCTAGCCTAAAACCTATTTTAGGGGGATTTGGAATTTTACTTTTTACACTATTTTCTTATAAAAATTATATTTGGAAACAATGTACAAGTTATATGGAGCATTGATAGATGATATTTTTATTTTTATTTGTATGGATATATATTTTATATTTTTAGAAATATTAATAAAAATTCATAAATTTTATAGTTAACACTAGATTATTTATATTAATGCATGGAATTATTAGATTGTATTATAATGAAATAATTTTTTTTTACATTATATTATTGTTAAAATCAATATATAATTACTTGATTCCTTTAATTATATTTAATAATTTTTTTTTTTATAATAAAAAAATTAAAACAATTTAATATTAAAATTATATGTAAAATCTAAAATAATCATATTTAACAATTTTTTTCTTCATACTAAGAAAAATTAAAATAATTTAATATTAAAACTATATGTAAAATCTAAAAAATATTTATATTGATATGATATTCATTAATATTAACAATTTAATGCATTACAATGAGAATTAAAATTAGTTTACTTATAATCAATGATAGTTGTCCTTCATCATCTTTGCTCTATATCATTTCTTTTAGATATCTTTGGTTGTCATACTCACATTTATATAACGAAGGATTCAATGTAAGATATTATGGCTATTATTTTAAATAAATATTTCAGGGGGTTGTGGCCCCTACATTTTGTGTTAATTTGTTGTTAAAGCTATATTTTGAATTATTGTATAAATCATATGGAGTACTAATATTGAATTAATGTATAAGTCATATCGAGCATTAACTAGTAAGATTTTGATTTTTGTGCTTTTGAAGTGTATACGTCATATTTTCTTGGAAGCAATTAGTTAACATATTCCTTTTCATGTTATCGTTTTTCATGTTACCTTAGGATGTAATTGTTCATATGACACATGAAATATAATCATGGATGATTCTTTGATTCAATATTTGTGATATGACACATGAAATATAATCATGGATGATTCTTTGATTCAATATCTGTGATGACCCATTTGAACCAACATATATAAGAGAATGAGAATTATATAGTTTAATTCAATGAAGATGATTAATTATGATAAATATTTTTATATTTTTAAAATGTTAATAGTATTTTAATGTACTATCCTAGATCCATTCAACTCTATATATATCAAGCACCGAGAGGGATCAAATTTCTCAAGGTGAAAACCTTTAACCTTTTCTCAAGTTTTGCACTTTAAAAAAGATTTGCACTTCAAGAGATTTGATCTCTCTTGGCTCTTGATAGATATTTGGAGTTAAATGGATCTAGGTTGGTTCAAAGTATAAGAGAATGAGAACTACATCACCTAGGGGTGTACTTGGGATTGTATGAGACTACCCTAACCTTTAGGTTTTAACTTGATCAATTTCAAATTTTGAGTTCATATGACCTTTTGTTATGGATTATTACACACCCAATCCTAGGAGAATATGTAGTGGGATTTATATGACCTATTGGTTCAAACTCTCACCATCTAGGCATCTTCATTTGGAGATTTTGAAGTCATTGGATCTTGTGCTTAGTGATTCTAGTATTATCATCTTGTTATTTGGAGTTCACGTGAACCGTTTTCCTTTAATTCTTCTTTATTGATCATGGCCCCAAACCATCCAACTGATTAGTCATTTGCTACCTCATTATGAAATTATTTTACTCACCATAATGATTTCATTATAATTCAATCTAATCAATCATTTCAAAATAATGAGAAAACTTTTTTTTATATAGACTTTATCCATTGTACAAACATTCAAATAAATACATTTGTAATACCCATAGGTTAATCGCTTGTGTAATTGTAAATGTATGTTTATAGGATAGTGAGTTGGGATATTATAGGCCAGAGTGCCTATGTGATTATTAGGCTGCAGAGTCTAGATTGAAAAAAGGTCGGCATGCCTATATTCTAATTTGTGATCATACTCACATTATTAATTAAATACATCACTTTTGCAGACCGACCAAACAAAAACAGATGAGGGGATAAACTCCACTAGAAAGGGAAAGGGGGGTTAAGAGTCTAATGTTAAGGGGATAATATAAGGTTCTTAAGCTCAAATAAATATTATATTAATATTCCTTAAAGCCAAAGTGTGTATATGAATATATCCTAAGTTACAAAGTGGGGACAAGGTATTCCCTTATGTGCTAAGTGTCACACATAACACATGAAAATATATTTTGGGGGAGATAGTGTGATTCCCCATCTTGGATATCATTCGATGATCATTCTTGGATGGTTCTACACTCCATACCTGAGGTTTATCATATGCAGTCATGTCTTGATTGGGAAATACTTGAAGGATATTCCAGGTAGAATGGGAATGAATATGTGTGTTGTTAGGCCCGTGTTGCTATTGAAGAACTGGGTTGTCAAGCCCATGTACTATCGAAGAGGTAGGTTTTTAGGACCATGAGTAGTTTTCTCTGGGTGAGAAAATATTAGGAATTGTTCCCTGGTGCAGTGGGAAATAGCTACATGGCTCTGAGACTTCCTTTCCATTATGTTTCTAAAGCCTTGGAAGGGAAGCAAGTAAGTTGAAGGACTCTTGAGAAGAGGAGGGGTACACTTCCTGGGCTGGTACAGACATGTGGGGAATGAAAAATTGTAGGCTAGTTGCAGTAGTTAGGCACCTTGGACCGAGTAACTCTATTGATTATCAGACCTTGGATTGACTGAAGATTCCCTTTTCCTTGGTAGAGTTTAGCCCTAACTCAGGGGTGATTGTTGTAATCTAGGTAAAAGTAGGGGAGTGTTACCAATAATTTAGTACATAAGAAAGCATAAATTCACATATACATACATATAGACAAAAACATACATAAAGTAGTGGAATACCAAAGAATATACTTTTATTATATAGATAAGTTGATACAACACAATGGATACCTTCTTCTTTGATACACACATTTCTAGTTATACAACATTTTGAGTTACAAGGTAGTTGTAATTACTTAACTGCCTCAGTCTGTCGGTTAACAAAACTCTCGACGAATTATGCTTTCAACTTCAACAATCGACTGACTAACTCTTAGTCGACTGTCGGGTCTATTCGACAAAGTTGACTAGCCCCTAAAACATCTCCCCCCACCTCAATTTCTTTCTCATCCTTAGCAAGAGGGGAGTAAACCAAAAGTTTCTTTTACATTGATTGTTTACAAATATAAATGATATAAAGAGAGAAGGAAGGGGAATTATAGAAAAAAAATTATGGCGCTTGATATGATTATGGAGCTATATTCTATTGCCCTGTTATGCCAAGGTCTCGTCCATTGGTCGATTCGACTATGTCCTTTGGTCTTCTTTATTTACTAGCTTAGAAGGAGGTCTGTAGGATATTCGGAACTGAATGTTGTAGATGGTGGGTGAATTCATGACATTCATTGATCTACTGGTGTGATTCCAATCCTAGAGTCTTGATCTGTCCAAGCAAGTTTACTGTTTTTGCTATTTATGCTCATTGTACTGCAGTCGATTCTCGGTCACTTTCTTGCTCCATCTCTTGAATCTTTTCTTTGAGATGCATGAGAAAAATTACTCCATTGACAGTTTCCAACTATACTTTGTACTCATCCTTCTTTCGTTCTTATTACGGATGTGAGAGTTGTGACTCTACTTATTTTTCTTTTGCTAACTTACTTGTGAGGGCCTCTTTTATATTGATGTTGGTCGTCATACTTATGGTCTTCTCTATGTTTTTGACTGCAACTCTTTTATTGTTGAATGCATTTTCAAAGTGGGTTGGCCAGTTACTTACCACTGAATTTAACATTGTAGCACGCTTGGTGATTTCTTCCACATTTTGTCTGAGTCCTTTAAGATTGTTGTATTTTGTCACCATGATGGTGGTTCTCTATTCTTGGATTCTTTGATGATAAGTCCTTGCTAGGATGTATTGCTTTTGTATATAATCCTTTTCCTTTTGGAGAAGTTTGACTTGTTGTTGGTTTTCTATATTAGTTGTGATTAACCTTTCGATCAAGTCTTTAAAACCTACCATTTTTGGCAATTACTCTATTCCTAAATGTTTTATGACCATCTCTATGCATTCCTGTAGCGTTTTCTTTTGATTCTCCTTTACTTTGGAAATCTGACATCCTTCTTTATTTGTTTTCTTCCTTATTTTATTTTTTTTACTTTTGAATAGAGCTTGGGGAAATCGATCAGGCACTTCCCCTCATTTTGTAGAAAGCTAAGGCTTTTTTCATAGCTTGCTCATTTAAGAGCTTATATATATATATATATATATATATATATATATATATATATATATATATATATATATATATAATCAATTTTCAGTTTTTTAATATAAAGTTTTAGTTTAGAGAATTCCAATGTTTTTTGAATTTGTTTTATTTGAATTTCCTTTCCTTTTTTATTTTTATTTTTGGTGTTTTTTTGTTTTTATTTTTTTATTTCAAGGGTTATTATTATTATTATTATTTTAAAATTATTGTTTTTTAGGAAATGTTTTTTTTCATTTCATTTTAATTTTTTTTACATTTTTTTTTATTTAAATTTTTTAATTTTATTTTTAATTTGGGTTTTGAATATATTTTTTTAAATGTGTTTGTTTTCTTCATTTAAAGAAAAAAAAATTGGGAAGATTTTTTTTTTAAGGAAAATTTAATTTTTTTTTTATTTCGTTTAGATTTTTTTCCCACTTTTTAAAATTTTTATCTTTATTTTTTATTTTTATTTTTATTTTTTATTTTGAATATATTTGTTTAAATAAAATTGGGAAGATTTTCTCCTTTCTCTTTATTTATTTATTTGTTTAAACAAAAAAAAAATTAGTAAATAAATTTTCAAGTGACCATTTAAGATTCAATTTTGGGTTTTGGGGTTTTTAATTTCAATTAGATCGTAATTACCTATAATTTTAACGTTTAGAAAAAAAATGTTTTTCTTTAGGTAGCCTCACCTTTTTATTTAGGTGTTGATTTKAASGTTTTTCCAAGCAACTTATTTTTTTTAAGGCAATGCTCAAAAAATGTTGTAATTTTGACCTAGTTAGAAAAATGGTGCTATCAATAGCACTAGTTTTTGATTTGGGGGTTCATTTTCTTGGYTTTTATGCAAAAATATGGGTTTTAAGGGCTAGAGTTCTCGTTTTAAGGTCAAGTTTTTGATTAAGTAGGTAACTTTGTTTCTTTTATTTTTCCATATCCTTGTACATGTTTTTCAACATCCCTACTCACATTTTTTAGATATAACATTGTTCAACCTTTGTAATTTTATCAATCTTACAGAAAAATTGAAAACATAATAAAAAAATGCAATTAATATATATATATATATATATATATATATATATATATATATATATTAACTTGGTATTTTTTTGGATTGGTGTATGCATATTACAAAAAAACATGTTTAGCAATCATACTTTTTAAATTTTTTTTTTTTGTTATTGCACATTTTTGCTATTGCAAGTCTCATGGGTACTATTGACCATTTCTATAGAAATTCTTGTTGTAGTTTATTTATAGCTTAATTCTTAGACTATGAGTCATTGGATACTTTTTTGTACTATAAATGAAAAGAACATCTACACATTCTTTCCACTATATTCCTCATAGTTCTATAAACATTTTTCCCCTTTTCATTGAATTCCAACACCACTCCATATTAACCAAGGACCAATTCATCATCATTTCATCATTCATAATTTTCACTTCCTTAGGATAATCTTATATTCCCTTATTTTTTGTCCCTACAACATTCACAAATGAAAAATAGAATGTTTGAAACATGTTAGTGATTATTTTTAAAAG
>JASDQU010375329.1:35154-50824 GCA_032191745.1 Picea mariana
GGTGACCTTAAAAATAGATTATTATTATTATTATAACTGATAAAATTTCAAACTTAAAAAAAAAATTGTAAAATATATCTTCAAGTATTTATAAACAATGCTCGTAATCATTCTTTTCAATATAAACTTAAGATCTCAAGAATGACATGTTTTTCTCAGATACTTCAAGGATTTACAACTTCATACAATGAAACTACTAAATTTTTTTAATCAATTAATAATAAATTAGATTAATTTAATTTACAAGTTTGTGCAATAGCAAGGTTGCAGGATGATTATCGTCTACTTTGTACAAGATTTTGCAATAATATCAATCATTTATTCTAAATAATTTCTTAGGGAATTAAACATTAAAATTAGATTCCATTTTATCTCATAACTCCATCATTCGTGGATACATCATAATTGTAACCAATATTAGAAAATACGTATAAATGATATAAATTTACATGATGTTTTTCTGAGATATTTGAAGGATTTACAACTTCATACAATGAAATTACTGAACTTTTTTAATCAATTAATAATAAATTCGATTAATTTAATTTACAAGTTTGTGCAATAAGTTTTGTTAGCATAATTTTGACTAAGATTATGTGATGCAGGAGCATCACCAACACATCAAGCGAGCCAGTGCAGAAGCGGAAGAGAGCTGGACAAGCCAGCACCAAATTTTGAAAACACTTTGGGATTGTTGCGCAAATCTTAAATGAGCCATTAAGATGAGGCACACTTGTATATTGTAAATGGACCTTGAGTGGATAGCTCTCATCCTTAGTAGGTAGATGGCATTTAAAATAGTTAATGTAAAGTAGATAGAATTTAATTCTAGACTAGACAGTTGTAGAGCGCAAGAGGGAAACAGGATATAGACACCCTCATTGTGCATTGTAACATTATTCAGAAGCATTTGGAGCAAGAGAAAGCAGAGAGCTGTGTAAGAACACCCATGTACAGACATTTGAATTAATAGAAAGTTTTGATTCAAATTCATGTTTTGTGTTGTTCTCTGTGTATTTGATGTTGATATGCTCGTGAATGTTTTCTTCTTGATATACATTTGCTTTTATATGCTGTGTATATGATTTCATGGTTGAACTGAAGTCTGAGAGGAAGAAGGAATGAGTTTCAATTGTTTCTTTATTTGAACCAGAGGATTCCTGCAAGGAGTGCAGTCGAATTTTTCCACAAGGAGTGCATTGATGGAGGGTTCAAATAGATATAACCTTTGTTCTCATTCATCCAGAAGGTGCAATTGGCACAGAGAAGCCGTGCAAGGAGTACGCAAGCCAAGTAAAGCTTCAGGGTTGCGAACCTGAGCCAACCATTAAGGGACTGCTGCTGCAGGTGTGCGCAGAGTCAAGTGACTTCAACACTTAGACGTTGTTGAAGGATTGCCACAAGGAGTGCATGAAAGAAGTTTTCTTCAAGGACTTAAAGGTCGTGGAAAAAGCTCAGTAATGATAGGCCTCTGAGTTGTTGAAGAATAGCGCAGAAAAGTTGCGACTTGAAGTTGCAATGGCATCGCAGGTTTGCAAGCAGGCGGACAATTCTCGTGGGGAGACACTTAGTCATTTCGTAGACTTCCATCAGGAAGAACGGACAGACGAAACTCTCCGAGGAGATTTCGCGAATCATCGTGATCCATTGGATCTCATAGAGGTGCCAAGAAGTTATAGCACAAGTGTGGAAAGCATTCAAAGCTTAGGAGGGATAAGGGCCATTGATGCGAGCCACGAGGACCGTTATATTTACACGTGTATCATGTATCAGGGTTTCATAAGTCGAAACTCCAAATTATTGCAACAGGAATCGCGATATCGCGATACGCGATATCCTGACAGTCAAAGGACAGTGTGTGGGCCACAGCAGAATTGGCGAGTGGAGGACAGGTGGCATACCATATTGGAGTTCGGGAAAAGTAAAGTCTTGAAACCATTGATATCAGGATTCGCGATCCCGCAAAGTCCGAAATCCCGATAGAAGTGACAGGAAGGGGAAAAGTGAACTCGCACGTGTGCATCAGAGTTTCGACGTATTGGGCATCGGGAGTCGGTAAGACGAGTTGCTTGGTATCGCGAGTACCGAAATCACGATAGGGAAATTTCCGATAGAGGAAAGAGAAAAGTCAGCATTGACTGGCCATCGGGTCTCGGGGTTTCAAGAGCCTAGTGATCGACCTTTGACATCGTGAAGTCGCGAAGTCCAATTCCCCGAAAAGCAAAGAAAGGGGATTGAGCGATAGTTCTGTGGGTGTGGATTTCCCGATAAGGAAATAGAAGAACATTTGAGTTCTTCAGGCCGTGAGAAGAAGAAGATCCTGTGAGAGGGAATACCTGCGGGTGCAGCTGCGTCATTATGCAAGGTTGCAGGATCACTATCGTCTACTTTGTACAAGATTTTGTAATAATATCAATCATTTATTCTAAATAATTTCTTAGGGAATTGAACATTAAAATTAGATTCCATTTTATCTCATAACTCCAACATTTGTGGATACATCATAATTGTAACCAATATTAGAAAATAAGTATAAATGATATAAATTTACATGAATATTCAATTTGATGTATATCTTTACATGTATATGTGTAATGTATGCATATCGAATTTGAGTCGTGCCATAAAAAAAATCTTCTCGCATACTAATTATAATTTCGAAGATAACTCACTGGACAAATCGCATGGGCAACCAACCTTATGTCCTACGTGGTAAATGTTTCCTAGTGTGCATGGTGATTCGAGACTCGTGCTAGAATCCAATTGCCATTAATACTAAAATTGACTAGCAAATCTCATTTATTAACAACCATGCCCTGCATATGCAACAAACATGTAGAACCAACAATAACATGCACCTCCATGCATAATTATTAACAATTACAACAAAGTGAATTAACATAAACATATAAACAATAATCAACATGTAAAAACACACAAATGAACACTGATCTCTTTCTATAAATCACCAACTATATGTAGACCTGAGACATTCCTCTGAGAGGTAAACTATGTTGTCCATNAGTAGGTCACCCCCGAGGTAGGGCTATGTCTCCACTAGGGAAAATGATACCTAATCCAAACTAGGGTCTAACAAATAACAAAATAAATAGCATGCCTACATGCCAATTCTAAAAATAGTTACCATCTCACAACCTATAATTCCCCACAACGTATCCCATCCAAGGAAGTGTACCCCTTCTCTCCTCAATAGTCATTCGACTATCCCACTTCCCTTCCAAGGCTTCAAAAATTGCATGTACAATAAGTCTCATAGCTTTATGGCACCTAGAACACAAGGTTTCTCAAGGGGTTACATCACCCACCAACCCAACACACACGGAAAAAGATTCCCAAAAATTATCTCACCCAAAGAGAATGCTCCATAGGATTGACAACCTTCTTATTCAACCCAAACCAACAATGATTTACAAGGTAACATGGTTCACATATCTCTCTCCTAGAAAAGGTACAAATGACTGAATGAATGAGTAAATTATTGACATGAATTATAATTACACTAGATTCCCAACAATATATTTGCGTGTTCTTATATGGACACTTGTCACTCTAGGGACTACCTTTGAATTCACTTGGTAATTCGTTCCCTTCTCTTAATAACTTAGGATAAATTTATATCATAAAGCTTATGAATTAGGAATAATATTATTGTATTCCTTGTATTAAGCCCCATTGACTTAGCCCCTTTTCTTAATCCCTTATCCCCCCTTATCCCCTGTGTAGTCCTATCCCCCCACACTCCTTTGTTTGAATTGGAATACAAAATTGATGTATTTTATTAATATAATCAAGTGTGATTACATATTAAATTTGTTTGTATTTTTGGCCTTTCAAATCATAGGCTCATTGGCATAAATCACACAGGCACTCTGACCTCAAAACATATATACGCAAAAGCAGTCTGGCCTAAAACATCCTGGCTCACTAGCCTAATAAAAATATTTGAAAATAAATATCTAGGGGTCAACCTAGGGTGTTACATTCCCCTCCCCCTTATTTATGAACTATTCTCGGTGCATTATATACACATGTAGAACAAAAATTCTTCAAAATACTCCAAAAATATGTAGGTACTTCTCTCACATGGAATCCTCATGATCCCACGTTGCATATTCAACACCGTAATAGGTCCACTAGATCTTTACCAGATTTCTTGATGATTTCTATAGAAACTTGACTTTCCTATCCAATATGCATATCGACTAAACTTGGAAGTTACCTTCTTGTTCCACCTGGATCACATTCCAATCAATTATATGATTAACATTAGGAACATACTTTTTAAGCTAAGAAACATGAAGACATTATGTATGGGCATGGATGCATGTAGTGCAAGCGTTATGTAATAGGAAAAATCCTTTCCAGGATCTCAAATGGTCCACAACATATTACTTCCATCTTTGGGAAGATTCCCAATTTTAACGAACTCTTCTTTACTTTCACTTTTAAGAAGACATGCTCATTCACTTTAAATTCTCTATGCACTTTTCCTTTGTTTGGATAACGTTTCTTCCTATTCTGAGTGACCTTCGAATTTTTCTTTATTTTACCATCTGTTCTTCCAATTCTTTGAGAAATTATGTTCCAACCATTGCTCTTTATACTAGGTTGCCCCATGTCACTAGTGTCTTACACTTTATACCATACAATTCTTCAAATGGACTCATATTTAAAGATGATTGATACCCATTATTATAAGAAAAATCAACTAAATGTATATAATTTTCCCATTTTTATGGTTTATCCATCACATACATTCTCAACATATCCTCAATCACTTGATCGACCCTCTCTATTTTCCCATATGATTCTAGGTGATATATTGTACTAAAATTTATATTTCTTCCAAATCCTTTAAATAATCACTTCCAAAAATTTGATGTCAACTTGGGATCTCTATGAGAAACAGTTTACTTAGGAAAACCATGTAACCTAGGAATGTTTCTCATGTAACTCTTTACAATGTTAGTTGCCTTGTGATTTAATCTCATTAAAAATAAATATCAACTTTATTTATCTTACCCATCCACCACCATGATAGAATCATGTTGTGTCACTGTTCTGGGAAGTTTTGTCATACAATCAATTTTCACGACTTTCGATTTCCACTCTAGAATAGGCAATGGCTATAGAAATCCAGCTAAATGACGGTGGCAATCCTTTACCTTCTAACATCTGAGACATATGTCTATATAATCAACCACCTCTTTCTTCATACCTAGCTAAAAATATTGACTCTTGACAACTGTAATTATTTTTTTGTATCTTGAGTGTCCAACATAAGATAGATTATGCATCTCTTAGAAAACCATATTTTTCATCTCCTTAGATCTAGGAACATATACTCTTCTCCTATACATGAGTATTCCATTCTCCCTCTACTCATAATCTTTAATTTTCTGTTGAAAATTACATTGTTGTAATATTTCTTTTGTTTCAAAATAATGTTGGTTTGATTTTGTAGCTTCCTAAATTCTATATTTCAAATCATATTTGTACATAGTAATGGTTGTAACATGCATCTCATGAATCATCCACATGAGTGCATAAAAAACCTTGTTCTCTTTTCCTTTGATATGCTTTATAGAAAAGTCATACTCAGTGAGGAATTCGATCAATCTAATTTGTCTAACATTAAAAGTTGGTTGTCCAAAAAAATATTTCAGACCAGATCATCTATCACACATATTTTTAGGAGAAGATGCATGAAATTTAGATGATAGCTTTCTAGATGCACAAATATTTTCACTAAAGATGGTGGATGATTACTTCTCGAACATTGTACAATTTCTAAGTACAGGCATGGCTCCATCTGAGATGAGAGTAGCACAAAATACACAACTGGTAGTGAAAGCAACATATTATCAGTTGATTGCAATGAATTTATACAATTTGGGTGTAGATGGAATATTGAGGCATTGCATGTTGGAAAACGAGAGACCAATGATAATTGAAGAATCACATGATGGGATTGCAGGACGACATTATGGAAGGAAAGAAAATGCACAAAATATTTTGTGTGCAAGGATTTGGTGGCCTTCACTTCAAAAAGATGTGAGGGAGTACTGTCAGTCATATGATGTATGCCAACAAGTGGGAATCCCATCTAGGAGGGATAAAATGCCTTTTAATTCATAGGTTACATAGAAATCATTTGAGAAATAGGCCATAGACTTTGTGGGGCCAATCAACCCATAAGAAATAATATCAAGGACACGGTACATAGTCACTACGATAGAGTATTTGACAATGTGGGAAGAAGAAACACCCATTATAGACTGCACTGCGGAGACTACTATGCAGTTTTTGTTCAATAATGTAGTCACAAGGTTTGTATGTCCATGCATATTACTCAGTAATCAAGGTACACACTTTATGAAAAAGATAATTGCAACATTTACTAAGGAGTTCCAAATCCATAATCAAAAGTGCACCCCATATCATCCTCAGGAGAATGGAATAGTGGAAGCTTTCAATAAAATCTTGGAAAATTCCATCACAAAAATTTGCAATGTAGGGCGGAACGATTGAGACTTTAGATTTCCTGCAATATTGTGGGATTATAGGACTACAAGAAAGAAGTTGAAAGGGCATGCACCTTTCAGGTTGGTCTATGGGAAAGAAGCACTAATGTCTATGGAGTTTATTTTGCTAGCATGCACATTGAAATAAAAATTGAGTGTTGCGTATGTGTTATATACTTTTCATGACTAGCTCTAGTGTCTACTAAATTGCACTAGTAACGTAGGGGGGTTTGAGGGGGGTGATATCCCTCCTACATGGGGGTTCAAGGGAAACACCCCTATATTTTTTTTGTTTCTCAAGAAACGTGTCACCTTTTTGCCTCTTTTTTCGTTTCACCTCGAGGTTTTTTGGCACATGGTTTTTTGCCGATGGTTTTCTATTTACGGTTAAGGAATTAGGTTTGTTGACTAATTCAGGTCATTGGGATGTCTCTGACACCTATGTATATTGTATTATAAACAATGTATGATGTGAATGAATATAGAATATGTTGGTTTTATTGGTTTGGGTTTCCAAGGGAAAACTATTTGTGTAATGTGTGTATTTTCCATTGTATCTTTTCTGTTCTTTTATTGAAAATTTGTTTGCACTAAGTAATTGTACAAGGCTAAAATATACACTAATATATCATGCACTGGCACAATAGAGTAGATATTGATATAGCTAATACAACTTGAGGAAGATCAGTTTGTCGTAGGTTTCCATCAGTGGGTTCAGAAAGAAAGAGAGAAGGCTTGGCATGATTGACACATTAAACAAAATAAGTTTTAAGTAGGATATGTGGTACTACTCTATGAAAACAAGTTTATGAAACCTATAGGAAATTTTATAATGCACTTCTTAAGACCATATGTGATCCAACAGGTAACAGAGAAAGGTGTTGTGCAATTTGAAACCTTGAATGGGGAAGTCTTTGAAGGAATGGTGAATGGAAGTCGACTAAAACTCTATAGAGATGATCAAAAGTGTGCACAATAATATGGGATGCACCAGAACACATGTATTATAGTAGTTCTAACATAGTAGCAAGAAAAAAAAGGAAAAAAATAAAAAGTAGAAAACATAAGAAAATAAAATAAAAAGTAGATACAGTAAAAATAAAAAGAGTAGATGTAAGAACTTGCGTAGAAGGAATGATTATTACAAATTAGAATAGAAATGTGACAAGTTAAGAGATAATACATAGAAAATAAAAACTGCAAGGCACATAGATAGCACAACAAAGAACTAATGCGCAATTTGGCAATTTCGAAACCATTAAAATAATTAAACAATGGAAACGAAGGCTATGAATCGAGAGTGACAGATCATAAATGTTTTGTATAAGTCTTAAATGGTAAAATACACAAGAAATAATGACAAATTGGTAGTATGAGGGAAACATCACACGATGGATTTGGTAATGATGGAGCATTTATTTAACAACTCATCATCCACGATGGATGATTGGACAGGGCATTTAAGGAAGGATGACACGGGTACAGTTGGAAAGAAGACACATAAAAAAAAAGGAATTCATTAAATCTAAGTCATTGTTGCATGCAAGAGGGAGAAAATAGAGTGAACCAAAGCGAAATTGAGAACAGATCCGAGCCACCAAATTCGAGCTACAACTACCCGCAAAGAGATGTGTCTAGTCTAGGAATCTATCATAGAAGTGGAATGGCACTGCCAATGTTGGAGCACCATCTACAGTAGGGAGGAAATAGGTGAACAGACCAATGATGACACCATAGGTCGAGGAGGTAGTTGGAGATTTGACTTCAGCACCACAAGCGAGGTTCCAGAAAGACTACTTACCACCGAGGATGGATGATGCCTTAGTGATACAAGTACCAACCAATGGGAAGTACCCATTTCTGATAGCACCAAATCTTGTTGGTGTAAGCAGTGAAGAATATATTTTTGTGAATATTTCTAGCTTAAAGTTTATGGACCATGATATCATAGATGCACAAAAACTCTTTGGGTTGTCTAGGGATCAATAATTTCACACTAGGAGCATCCCAGGCACATGAGAAATCTTGTTAGAGCCACAATAATGGGCATCGGGGTTGGAGAAAGAAGGAATAATGAACTTGATATAAATTTTTCATTTCGAGTGGAGTACGAAAATTAATACCTACGTGAAGGTGTTATTAAGATGTTTTCACAAGGGTACACTTTGGCTAGACGCCCCAATATCAACCGATACTATGCTAATTGCACATATTACAAGTCTACAAAAGATGTAAAGGATAGAACACTATCGTTCAAGAAGGCAGGAGAGAGAACACTTTCTCAGTCAATGAAAGATAAATTCTAGACATTTAGAGGAAAGAGGGGTCTGGATGTTAAGAGCATCAATGATAAAAATATGAGGTTTGTGACACATGTATTTTCCTATAATTTGTTGCGAAAATGTTGAAAATATGAAGTCTCAGCTGCGGTCATTACAGTGGTAGAGAAGTGTGTTGAAGGGGTCCATATGAACTGGGCCACCTTCCTGGTGAACCTATTTAGAGGATTGAATGAAGGCCGAGGAAAACAGAACTAAATTCCATTATGAATGGCTTCTAATCTTAATCACACCGGTCGGGTGGTAAGAACCAGGGTATTGCTAGTGCATGCACACATCAGGTAGAAACAGTTTGGCTATGAGGTATGCCAATTTATTGAAAAAAATAATTAAGAGAAGACAAAGTGACAGTAATGAAACATTTTTTGTCCACTTGGAAAACATTACCTATTTAGTTGTGCACACACCACACATATCAACAGAAATAGTAGAAGCATACAAGGACATCACATGATTTAGAGCCAACATGAACCATATGTATGTGCAAACCAAGAAGGATATAACACACCAATGGTTTCCAAATAGTTACAGGTTGACAACGGTTGATGTGATCTTGATATTCAATGACTAGGAGGAAGGATAGAATAACCTAGCAGAAAAGACAAGGCAATCACATAAGGAGGAAGAACAAGAAAAAAGTGATGAGTAACAAGGTGACAAGAAAGGAAATGATAAAATTGATGGCATCAGTGATATGCTTGGACCATCCACAGACCCCAAAATAGGAATGAAAACAAAGGATAAGGGAGAATAACAAGTAGGGGGGTTTCACAAGAAAACTAAGGTGCATAGAGAAACCCCATTCTATATATTAACTAATGATGATATGGACATAATTGGTTACCAGATACGGGATACCAAAGACGAAATATGGGAGGAAGCAACAAGGAAGCAAGAAGAGAAGCAAAATAAAGTGCAAGATCAACTGTGAGTACTCTAGAAGATGATATAAGAAACATGCATTATGCAAGAGCATAAGTCTAGGGAAGGACCATCCATGGGGTGAATGATAGAATCAAAAAGCGCACAGTCAGCCCTCACATAGCTAACAATATGGAATAGAACCTTACATATTGTGATATATGTGTTGGATCTTCCAATGGACGAGTAACAAGAGAAAGTAAATTCGTTGGGATATCTCAATATAGTCATATCAAGGATTGCCATGAGAAGACTACAATATTTACAAGCATGCCTATTACATAAAATTAAGACCAGATGAGAGGAAGCAGCGCAAGAGCTGGTCAAAATGAAGAATGAAAGAGATTAGTTATAGTAGGATTATGACGTTGCACTCCAACAAAATAAGAACATTGAAGGCGAAGTAGTGGAGCTCATGAAGGAAAAATATGAGGCTGAAGAAAGGGTGAATAAATCCATTAAGGAAAAGGATGAAGTTGAGGGAATAGTACAAAGAACCCAAGAAACAAACCAAAAGTTGTATAAGTAAATTCGATAATTTCCCATAGTAATCGAAGCTAATATGGAGGAACACGTGTTAAAAATTGGTGAATTCATTAAGGGCTTCAGGGAAGTCTTTCACTCTCAAATCTCCACTCCTAATCTCCTTTGGAGTGCTAGTCCACCGGAATACATGATCTTTTGACACATTCCCTCAGGAAATGGAATGCCATGATTAGCTCCGACCTTTGCGAATTCGTGGTTATTCATTCCTCCACACTCCAAATCTCTCAAACACGGGAAGTATGAAGGACTTCATCGATTAAATCTTGCACAACTCCTCCATATCTAACAACTGTATACTCTTCTGCGACTTTTGGAACGGATCTCGTCCGTTCTTTTCCAATATTTGATAACTCTTCCTCCATTTAAAATTTTTGAATGTTATTTATCCTGAACTTTGAGGTTCGAAGGGTTTCAAACCCTGGTGCACGCCTTGCATTGTTTCTCGGACTTGAAGTCTCGAATGAATTTTTTGTGTGCACTCCTTGTACTCACCTTTATTAGAAAGATTCAACAATTTTCATCAGTGTTAGCCCTATGCACTCCTTGCATGGGTCTTTCACAGAGAACTTATACTCGAAAGAGTATATGTGCACACCTTGCACTCTCTCTGCGAAACTTCCCTCTATCTCTCTTGAGATTTAGAGTCCTTTCAACAACTCTTGTCTTATGCACTCCTTGCACAGGCATTGTGTGTTCCTTGACCAAATATTTCATAAGAGAAACAACAAAAACTTATGAAAATCTTAAAGATTCATTCACATAAACATGAAACACATACATAGGCATGTAAAACACAGTAAACATAACCTCATTCAATAAATTAACTCAGATATAGATAAAATCCCAAGCATTTTAAAGAAACCTTCTCTGTTATATTTATTCAGGAAATATATACATGGATTCATACAGTCCTCCATTGTTTTCTCAACAAATTCCTACACTGATCTTCAACATCTCTCTAATATAATGGTCAGCATCCTCATTTGGGGATACAATACATACACTCATACATGGAGTAGTTTCTTGACCCTTCCTACCCATTTACTTAGTGCTATCATGTCATAGTTAATAAATTCATATGCTAAGGATTATTATAATAAATGGCCATTACACTCAAATACGATTTGATGCTCCATATCTGTACAATCCTCCAGGAGTTAAATAAAATGTGATCTCCTATGATCATTTACAATGGATCTAGCCTCAAAAACATTTAAAAGGGATTTAATTACAAGGCTTTCAAAAAATTTAAGATGATGTGACCTTCTTTGGAATTTAAAATTGATTTGAAATGCGTGCGTTGGGTGCTGAGTTGTTCTCCACCCAGCCTCTTCAATATTGATGACAATGCTCTTGCATCATCTAGGATTCGAAGGACTTCACACTATAACACTTCAAAAACACCTAAACGCCAAACTTCCGAACATATGCTATCTGGAGCTTCAAGGCTCTGGAGCTTCGGAACTTCGGGCTTCGGAGGTCTCTTATTCACATTACATCAAAACTCCCAAACTATGGACTTCTAGACTCCCGAACAAGAATTCTCTGGGACTTCACTACTTCGAGCTTTGGGAGAATTCTCCACACAACACCCCAAATCTCCTCAATGGAGCTAGTATCACTACCATATGACCTAAGGCTGAGCCATAGGTAATCCATTAATTCATAAAAGAATCGACTCTTACTCTATTGAGTTCAATACAAAAAAATTGTAATATAGTTCTTTTAATTGAATATTTCCATTTAAAAATGGATAATCCATAAGGGTACTAAATCTTACTTTGGAAAGAATAATATTTTGAATAGTTAACACTAGTTTACAAGTAAAAGTAATATATCTAAGTGTATGAGAATAAGAGTTGTGTAATAACAGAAGAAAATCAAATATAGAGTGTAATAGAAGGAATAATAAGTCTTTTTTGACTCTTCAACAAATAGTTACAACATTATTTATGAAATCAGTTACCACAGTGAATATATGCATTATAATAAGAATTAAAGCTTGGTAGAAATATTTGAAGTTGGGCGATGTCTTTACTAAGATGGTCGATAGTGATCATGATAGACATATTTAAAAAAACATTGACTTATGGAAATGAACTTATTCAAATTTTCCATTATCCTATAATGATTCATCATGATGATTAGTGTTGGAGCATGCTATTTTGGATAACTTTTGGGAATCGTGTAGAATCAGATTGTGTGACATTTTGGTAAAGGAGCACTACACAAAGAAAATGGATAGCACATTATTAGGAGTTAGTAGACAAGAAACATGAGTTAGTTAGGAAGTTTTGGGACATTTTTTCCACTTTGTAACCATGTTGTAATGGGTTTATCCCTAATAGAATACTATAAATATGTAATGGGTTTTGGGTAGAGTGAGAGCTTGAGTCTCGATTGATGGATAGTGAAGAGTGAATGCGTAGAGAATAGATCTTGGAGGAGAGTTTTGAGTGAGTTGAATATTAGTCAAGAGGTATGTGTGCACTATAATATAGAACGATTAGGGAAAGTTTGGGTTGTAACTGAATAATTATGTATGAGTGCAGTGCGCATGAATGTAATGGAGATTATGAATGAATGAATAAGAATCCATTCATTGTGGATGTAGCCCACTTTGTGGTGAGCCACGTTAAAATATTGCTTCTTGATGTGTTGCTTATGTGTGTGATGAATGACTAATATATATCTATTGACTGTTTGTGGCTATTGTGCAATGATCATGAATGTTTAGTATTCTGAATATGTCATTAATATATGTTGTTATTATCTTGTGCACTTAATTTAATGATGAATGAATGAGTATTAAGTGGAGTAATGTAGTGCACATGGTATATTGCATGATAATTAAAGGTAAAGTAATGGAAACTTCTCACACAATAGATGATCCATAGTATGGTCATGTTGAATATATCACTTCCCCTCATCACTATAGAAACTTAGTTTATGTAGCCTCTCTAGATGCCTCAGGTGATAATTCACTTGCTTTCATGTGATTCTAAAAGGGATGATGTCTAAGGGTTTTTTTGGTTTATTATTGTTGAACCTAGTGTCTACCCATTGCACGCCAACAAATGGTTCTACTGCCCAGACCAATATCTGTGAATGAGGGGGATGTGGAGGCCCACTAAGGAGGAAGAAAAAGAATGGTTGAATACTAAGGAGATAAAATTTTCATTAGATAATAATAATGATCGAAGAATCAATGCGAAAGAATGGTTACTAGGGTATGTTTTTACATATTTACATGAAATTTTCTTTGTTGACTTATTGAATGTGCTAGCAGAGTGGATCTAAATATTTATTGAATAAATTGGAAGATATCAGACTATGATTCTGAGGAATTGGAATCTTGAATTGATATGATGAGTTAATGTAGTAAGAAATAAGACATCAAGTGCAACTGAATACTAGTTGGATAATGTGCTAGGAGGTTACGTTACTGAATTTTCCATAGATTGTACTCAATTGTACAATGCTATTGAAAGAGAATTATTGAAGGGACCATGTGGAATATACTTGAAGTCAATATCTACATGGATTAAGATGTTGTTATGCAACAAAGGAGTGATGACAATGGAATTTGATTCCTAGGCACCTTCGCACACATTGGGGAACTGGGGGTTGTCTAGGGAATGATATGGGCATAGAGAGGGATAAAGAAAGAAAATGAGGAATGGATGCACTGAGTATGTCGAGTGAAGGAGAGTGTGTGACAAACAAAGATATTGGAATATTGCACAATGGTAAGAGATTTAGACCAAATAAGAAGAGGATTGTAGCTAAAAGAGAAGGAAATCATAGTGATATCGAGGATAGAAAAACTATTGAAATATTTTATATTGAAGGGAGTCTATGCACATAATAAAATATCCATCAACTTAGTATAGTAGAGGAGTATCCCACTCATATCAGACTCTGTGTCGAACCTGCAACCTCGTGTGTGTCGCCAAGAATTGAGGTAAGATCAATTTTTTTGTCAATTGTAGTTAGTGGAGAAAAAAAATAATATTGGAAGTAATCAAAGTAGTGGAAGTAGTACATTGAGTCAGAATCAGTTAGTGGTATCACGAAAGGATACCATGTAGAACATGATGGCTGAAGTATATCACACCTTAAGGATGCCTCTCTTTCATGGGGATGGTTTAGAAGATATAGAACAAAATTTGTTCATTTGTGACATGATATAGACTATGAAGAATGTTCAAGACAATGATGTCAAGATTTTGTAGTTGGTGACAACTTTCATAGATCGCACACTATTAGGGTATATGAAATATCATAATACTACACCTGCAGGTAAGATGAGAACATTGACATAGGTAAGACAAGACTTGTTAAAAGAATTCTATAAGCCTAAGTCTCAGTCATAGTGCATTACAAATCTAAAGGAGATTAAACTGAAATTAGATGAATCAAAATGGGACAATGATCAAAGGTTTAAGATATTGAAAAATTGAACAATGTTACATATTCTGGATGAGCAACATAGAGAATGGTTTATTGGAAGTTTATTGTCACATATATGCTTCCCTTTTATGTAGCAAAAGATTGTGATGCAATCATAAGATATGGAAATTGCGATGAAATTGGAAGTGTCCCCGGTAGGAGATAATAACGCGGGGATGTCTCAAGTCTAGATAGCTAGCCGCACTAACTATTTTGTTATAGGAAATTATGAAAGGAAAATAAAATCATAAGGGAGTCTAGTGTATTACCTATAAAACAAAAGTTCTTCATAAATATGAGTATCCAAAATTCTAGGAATACTTAAATATAGGATATCCAAATCTGTTAGGATTGTGGTGTGAAATTTATAAGGAAATGGGTCACCACCCTCATAATTTTCCATTGATGCAGAAATATGAGAGCACTGTGAGAAAATTGTTTAGTAATTTATGTAAGTCCGTCGGACATGATGTGAAGGATTGTCACTTTTTGGACCTGACTCGAGATAAATCATTTTAGATTCTTATAGAGTCCAAGGTGAATAAGTAGAAGGGGGATCAAACAATTTAATACACCCAAAGGAGGATTCAAAGGTCAAGGAAGAGGATGATTCGGTAGAGAAGGAAGAGGATGATTTGGTAGAGGAGGAAGAGGAGAAATAACTTGTTATAACTGAAATCAACTGAGACTTTTGGTGTGAGACCTCATGAATCATTATATGACATTCACACACTACAAAGCATTGGACCATGAAACAAAGGATTTTCCTCAGCTAATATAAAAAGGAAAGAAATATGGAACCGAAACTAACATTATAACTATAACCAGAACATACAAATGATAGAAGTAGAGGTGCATGACAAACAA
>JASDQU010375329.1:58279-86423 GCA_032191745.1 Picea mariana
ACTATTATCTTAATTCTTTGTTTTCCTGGTAAAGCTGGACGATAGAGAGTTGTGTATGTTTCAGTTGTTGAGACGACTCTCTAACATCTGTGCCTTCGACATCCATCCTCCTCATTATGTTCAATATTTCTTGACTCATGCCTTTGGCAAGTTCTAGCCGAATGGCAAGCATAAGTAATTTTTTGGTCGCTGACTTTGTGTGCGGTTTGCTTGGGACTCGGGTTTCCCCAACTTCCTTATTCTTCTTTGGCTTGCTTCTTCTCCAGGGTATTTTTTTATTGGGGGAACATGGCCTCCAATGTATTTCCTTCCTACGTAGCCTCTTCCATTACATCCTCCATGCAATGTGATATTACCCTTTCTGCGGGTAGAGGGAAATGTCCCTTTGGATCTTTAGGGATGCCTACTGTGAGAAAGAATGAATCTAACTCACTTCCCAACCATATTAATTCCTCAAATATCAACAATTTAATTAGAGATACGTGAAGTAGCTTATTTTTTTATTGATCTTCTCCAGCCTGGGCGTTGTTCGCCATCTCTCGGAGGTTTTGGTGTAAGAATAAGCGTAAATTTAAAGGTCTCCTTCCTGTGAAGTGCATGAAAATCTAATGTGATGTGAATGTATTCTGTCAAACCTCCCTTCCCAGGTGAAATATTTCCTAATCACTCCAAGTAGTTTCTGAAAAGATTCTTGCAATTATCTTCTCAGAATGCCTATCTTGACTTTCCCACCTGAACAATCTCGCTTGATGAAATATTCATAGCACCGTGCATCTAAGTTCATGCCTTTAAACCACCTTTCGTCATGTAGAGGGATATTTTTTGTGGTTGAAAAAGTTTCCTAGGTCACCTGGAAAGTGACACACGATATCACCATATGAAATCCATCAAAACTAAGTGTGAACTGTTCAACTAGTCTCATATTGTATCCTTGAATTTTCCTGGAAAAATCCATGCACCCGAATTGTTCAAAGGATTCTCCGACCTCTGAATTTTCATTGATCAACCTCAATTTTTGGGGCTCAGGCCCAATGATTCTACCACTTCACATTCACTTCCTTATGTTTTGGGAGGGTTCCATGGTGCAACGCATATTTGTCATGTGCGCAGTATTTGGCACGAGTCCAAGGTAGTGATCTTGATCAACTTGGGCTTGCGAGAAGAACTACAAACAATTCATAATATTGAATGGTAAATAGAATGCATGCAGAACATTCATAATTTATAACAGAGAGGGAAAGAGGTGGAATCGTGCTAGGGAACACTAAACTCAAGGCGACTAGATGTTTCGAAGAGAACTAAATATTTTTCATAGCACATCCGCAGATGTTTCGAAGTAAACTAAATATTTTCGGGGTGTGTAAAGTACAGTTGATAAGGGCTACAGGGCATATGTGATACGAGCATCATGATTTTTTATTGTTTTAACCATCATATTGAGATGATGATGGTCATTGAACTTGCTGATGTGACTTATATTTAACAACTTGCCTCGACCCTCAACACATAAAACTTCCTTTTTGATAGGACCCGACTCTTTGGGAACAGACTCGTACCATTTACACATTTTTTGACTCTGACATCCCTTCCCGACTCCAAGGGCCAACCATCCACTTACTGACTTCGACCCCTTTGTTGTTCAGTACATGACTTCACATGCTTTGACACAAGGACCATAACTTGACTAAGACCGACTCTAACTAAAAAGAAAAATGACGACGCTAACAACTGGCTCCAATGAGGATGTTATCCTCCCAGCAAGGTAGCAAAGAACAATAGACTGGGTTCCTGACCATTGGGCCTTATTCGAATTTTGGACACTGAAACAATGAAAACAAAAAATGCAACCTAAAACTTATTGACACAGTTTCGATGAGACACAACATAAACTCAAGGCCTTCACTTCAGGCTTGAATTTTTTGTTGACACAGTGACTTGAAACAAAAATAAAATGACTATTTACAGTGACATGTGACTTAAATGAACTTTATTATACTATATACTATTTGAGGAACCTCCCATTTATAGTCCCCTAACCAATGCACTCTCCATTTAGTTCTTCTAAAAAATAAGCATTATTCCCGCGATATGCAGTGATTTTGAAAGGACCCATCCAAAGATGATCCAATTTTTTGTGCTTTCCTTTCTCTTCATTCCTCGCTTCCCATTTCAGCACAAGATCCCCCAACTGAAATTCCTCCCACTTAGAGTGGTTGTCGAATGTTTTCTTCATACTCTCCTTGTGGAGTTTTGATTGATTATACACCTGCTGTGTGTGAATCAACTGAATTATTCTCCTCTGTGTGTCATCTATCCTGGCTTCCTGTTCTTGCAACAAATTCCTAATGGGCAACCCCAGTGAGGTGGGGAAAATTTCATCTGTGCTGTGTACGATCTGGAATGGAGATGTCGATATGGACTTCTTGGTAGTGATTATGTCCTCCCATAGTGTATAAATAAGCTTTTTATGCCAGGCCTTCTTGTTGTCTTGCAGGAATCTCTTGATGATCCTGGTTAAACTTTTATTTGACGATTCTACTAACCCATTTCCCTATGGGTAATACACTGTAGAATGTCCCAAGGTTATGTTGTAATCCTGAAAAAACTTATCCATATTCTTGGACTTGAATGCGGCCGCGTTATCTGTTATTATCTTGATAGGGCATCCAAATCTCGATAAGATGTTTGTCTCTAGAAATTGAATTATGACTGTATCAGTAGCCTGCTTCATTGGAATTGCTTCTATCCATTTCGTGAAGTAATCTGTGGCTGTGAGTATCCATCTGTGCTAAGCTGAGGATGGACGATGGATTTCCCTTATAAAATCCAAGCCCCATTGTATGAAAGATGCTTTGACCGAGATCAGTTTCTGCGGAAGGGGTTGCATCTTTCTCCTTCCATCAAAAATATGACACTCGTGGAAACTGTAAACTTCTTTGTAAACATCTGCGAAGATGCTAGGCTAATAGTATCCTAATATTAGGATTTTCTGCGTGGTGGTTTTCCAGTAGTGATGTCCTTCGCAGTCACCTTTGTCGAATTCCCCAATACTACGTTTCACGTCATTTTCCAACAAAAAACTCAGCAATATCCCTCCAGGATCTTTCCATTACAGGGAGTTATCCAAGATGCAGAACTTAACATCTTTGAGCTTCAAGAATATGGCCTTACTCTTACTTAAACGCAGAAGGGCTTGCATATTTCTCAACACATAGATGATGTCTGTATACCATGGTGAATCGATGAACCTTTGAGACACCTACGTGGTTGTTTCTTTCTGAGGATTCTATGACATATCAGCGATGAAGTTGATTCCCAAATCATCACAGTCCAGCTGCACCATCATATTTGCAAGGCCCTAACCCTTAATCCTCTTCGTGGGCTTGATTTAGAGGTCATATTCTAGCATGTCCACTATCCACTTACCTCTCCTTCCCTCAGGGTCAAGCTGAGTCAGGATATCCTTGACTGATTTGTTGGGAATGTAAGTGATAACGTGGGAGTGTAATATGTATGTTCTGAAATCCTCTAGGAATTTTACTAAGGCGTATGATTGTTTCTCCATAATTTTGTACCTTAGTGGAGAATCCCTCAACATCCTGCTAAAATAGGCTATAGGCTTCTCAAAGTTTTGATCATCTTTTTGTAATATCATGTTGACAATTGTATGCTTTGAGGTGAATGGAAACAAGATGAAGTCTTTCATGAAGTCTGGGTTGGCCAGCATGGGAGCCTTAGTTAGTGCTACCTTGATATACTCAAATGATTTCCTAGAATTTGTGTTCCACTTGATCTCATTCCCCTTTCTGAGCACGAAGATGATATTTTTTATAATTTATGCTAGGTTCATGATGAATCTTCTCAAGAAATTTACCTTTCCCAGGAAGGATTTCACTTCCTTCTTACTTCGCGGAGTGCCAATTTTCATGATTCCTTCAACCTTGTTGGGATCTATCTTAATACCCTCCTTTGAGATGATGTGCCCCAACAAATTCCCTNTCTTGCATCCCAAAATGTGACTTTTTTGGATTCAATGATATGCTGAATTTTCTGCATTTCTAGAAGACCTTCTTCAGATGCTCGAGGTGTTGTTTATCGGAGTAAGAGTACACTGTGATTTCATCCAGATAGATCATGATAAACTTTTTCCTTTTTGTCCACGAATTCTATGTCTATCACCCTCTGAAAAGTGGCTTCAACGTTCATCAGGCTGAAAGGGATCTTAGCATACATGAACATCCCCCCTGGTGTCGTAAAAGCCGTCTTTCCCTGTCATCTGGGTGGACCATTATCTTATTATAACTCAAAAAACCATCTAGCATGGACATATTCTAGGACCCCACTACCTTTTGTAGAATATAGTCCATTTTAGGGAGCGCATAGTGGTCCTTGAGGGACACTTTGTTTACGTTTCAAAAATCCACACATAATCTTATTTCTCCGCTCTTTTTTCTTATAGGCACCAGGTTGGCCACCCACTTTGAAATCCTTAAAGAAACGATCATTTTAGATTCGAAGATTTTCTTTACCTCTTTTCTGATTAGCGATAGTAGCAGGGGATTTGTCTATCTCATCTTTTGTTTGAAGGGCCTATGGTCTTCTTTGAGAGGAATGATGTGATGAATCACTTTGGTGTCGTAAACCTTTAAGTCACCATAAATCCAAGCGAAAATGTCAGGGAAATCCTTCATGATCTTGATGTAATCTTGTTTGACCTCTAGATTGAGCATTTTCAACAATTTGATTGTTTTCCAGTTTTCTTGAGTCCCGATGTTGCAATATTTGACATCCTCATCATTTTCAGTGATATTTGAATTTCTAGGCACATCGTTTTCATCAACAACGTTTCCAATGGAACTAGCCGCTTTGGGATGATGTTATTTTTCAATTTTACTTATTTTTCAGTTTTACTATGTCCCTTCCCGCTATTTGGTTCTGGAACAGGTCATCATTACTGTGCATATCTACACTCCCATATTCGTTGCAACAACACTCGTCATCAATGTTTATGTTAGAAAACTCATCACTCATATGGAGAAATCTCTCCACCTTTTTG
The DNA here is from genome assembly GCA_032191745.1 of Picea mariana. Lineage (NCBI taxonomy): Eukaryota > Viridiplantae > Streptophyta > Pinopsida > Pinales > Pinaceae > Picea > Picea mariana. Next base: position 63,336 of record JASDQU010375329.1, read on the forward strand.
TCTTCCTCAAACACCTACCAATATTTGATATTATTAGCCACCGCCGTCGTGTGTTTGACTTTGATCTCGTATTTTTTGCTGTGAAAGATGGGAATTTTAAAAACTGAAGCCGAGGTTACCAATGCATTGATGATTTGATTTTTCCCCCTCAGGATAGCCGATAGATTACACTTCAATAATTATTTGAGGAGGTCCAACACCAAGTTCCTGTATGCCATCATCTTGGGGTGTTTATATTAATATATTCCTTTCACTTGGTTTATAACCAACTCAGAGTCCCCATGTACTGCTATCCTCTTTGCGCCCACTTATTTCAAAACCTTCAGGCCCAAGATCAATGCCTCATACTCAACCATGCTATTTGTACATTCGAAAGCGAGCTTGTATGAGTAGAGTTTTGTGCCCACCTTGGGAGGACTTATCCACACACTAGACCCTTCCCCTTCTTTGATGAAAACACCATCAAAACTCATGTTCCATATCTCATTTTCCACATGGTTCTTCCAGTTGATGCAATCTTCTGCTCATCACATGGATTTATCATCGGCGATCATGATGGATGTCGACTCTTCCTATTCAAAGCTGAGGTCATTGTAGAATATGGAGGATCCGACCTCAGTGTCGACGGAGTAGATATGATGGTTATTTGGGTATGTCTTACTGCTCACCATGTACTTCAGTAGTACTTCTCTGTATAACCGTCTCTCCTGGCGAAAGAAATGAATGGTAGAATATGACATGTCCATTTGTAGAGTTCCCTTTAATTTCGCAGCCCACGACCTGGATAACAACATGCCAAACTTAGGGGGTATATCAGCCACAACCACATCCATAACCATGTTCTTTTAAGGAATTTGGGCCAGCAACATGACCAAGTCTTTGATGAGTACCAGACATTTGAATTTACTTGAATTGAAAGAAAAAGGGTCCTTATAGGGATTGGTGGTGTCCAAACCCATCTTGTCCATGATCACCTTTGGCATGAGGTTGTACGACGCGCCTGAATGCAGCATGGCATTGTGCAGGGTCATGTCATGGAATTTGAGACTAACATAGAATGAGGGAATGTCCTCAGTGTCACTTGTCTCTTGTATGCACAGACCAAATAAAATAGTAGGGTGATAGCCCTGGACATTCAGAATGTCGGGGGTTTCTCCCATTTTAAGCATCTTAATAATCTGCTTCCGATATTCACCCTTTCTGATAAGTTCTTTAAAAGGGACATAGATTTTGATCTTAGCCATTTCGTTCTCAAAGTTAAAAGGGGAAGATATCTTTTCTACCTCTTTTCCACATGTTTCCCGGCTTGTTTCCAATGCTTTCCTTAGGACCAACTCCTTTGACTTTTCCTTTTCAGTTGCATCTGTGGTCGGGTTGTCTGGCTTCGGTTAACTTGTGGAAGGGGTATCCACTGGAGGTTTATGTATGGGATTTGTCTGCTGAGGTTCGATATGCTCCTTCTTTCTCCTAAGGTTTCATTTCTTTTGAAACTGCATGATGACGTTGTGATAACATTTCCTAAGCTCTTTTGTTTCCCAGGACAGCGTGTCATCTGTATTAAGCAAAATATTGTCATTTTTTCTCATGTATTGATCATGTTTTCCCTTCGTCAAAAACATGTGAGTGTCCTTGTCATTGAAGTAATACATTTGGACTTGGAACATCTGATCAAAATCCTTGTCTGCGTAATTATTTTTAAATAAAGACCTTGTTTTCTAGTCGCCTTGGTCTTTATGATCCCTCTATCTGATCTGAGGGACCTGACCCCTCATGAGGTTTTGATTTATAGGTTGGGGGTCATGTTGTTCTCAGGAAAAAGGTTTGTTTCCCTTGGAAATTATTTCCATAAGTTTCTCCATCGTCTTTATCACCAATTTGAAATTTTCTTCTGAGGACTGAGATGTCGATGGTTGTGAATCCCCTTGGGGTTTCTTATCACCTATGTTGAATATTTGTTTTATCTTCTCCGAAGCTATGATATTTACCTCAACTTTGATTGCGTCACTCATCATGGCGTCTAAATTTGTTGATCTTATTTCTCTCAATAGAAAGGTGAAATTGTTGTCGAAGGAATCGATGTATCATAGTTGTGCAGCCCCGGGGGGTGGCTAGAATTCTGTAGGAGTTGAGTTATACACCCTCATGAACTGATAATTCCTACACCATCTCCTTTAGTTCCCTCTCCATGTTATTGTACTGCGTCAACAACTACAAGGGGTTCTTCTTGTCTCCCCATCTAGTAATGACAAACGTTTCGAATGCGGCGAAGTCTTGAATGCTTGTTGTTGGGAGGGCTTTGAACCATTTCCTCACCTCCCTTAGAAGACTCTATGTGAACAATCTCATTTTTTTGTCTGCATAGTCCACCTCCTCTAGGTTGATGAAATCATTGAACCAATCCAGATGCTTTTGGGTTGAAACATTCCCTTCAACATCAGAGAGCTTGATCCTTTGGCTGTAATTATAGGGAAAATCATCTAGTTGGGATGGTCAAATGATGGGGGTGAATCTGGTAGCCATGGATCTAGGTAGGTTAGGGATTTGGGGAATATTCTTAAGTATCAGAGCTTGAAAATTTTTATGGTCAAAGACTATATCGTCCAAACTGGTTTTCGAATTAGACTTGAATAGGGTTTGCTCAAACAGGGTGTCAAAATCAAGGTTGTCAATGCTTTGTGCACCTTATTTGGGTAAGGAAAGGTTTCTGTCTAGGTATTAGAATGAGTTCGGTGCTTTCTCCCTAGTCTCGCGCAGAAATTTCTCGGAGTCGCACATAGACTCTACAGGGTTTGGATTATGATTTTTTCTGGTATAGATCATCTTCGGAGCTAGGGTCCCTGAATCACACGACTTTGTGCTATTGGTCTTTTGACTGGAGTCGCAAGGGTAATGGTTTCAATCAATACAAATTTTTTTCTCTCTGTTACCCTCTGGGGTCAAAACTATAACTTTAATCATTCTCCCAGGGAACATTTATTTAATTTTGTCCCCGACAATGATGCCAGAATGTTATCTCTCTATAAACTTCATTCGACTGAGAAACAAATAACAAAGAAAACCTACAAACCAAATTTGAGACCCGAAACTAGCCTTTTGGATCTGGAGAGGGCTCTCTCCGAAGATGTTGTCTCATTATAGGATATGGCTTTAAGATGTCAGTAGATTTAACGCCTTTGAATAATAAGTTTTGGTTCTATTGGTGAAAGAGAGTAATACCTCAGACTATAGATTCAATTTAAGAAAACGATAGAAACAAATGACTTGGTGACTGAAATTGAGAGGATAAAGCCTAAGTAAGCAATAATTTTCAGTTTAAAATCATTGTTTGTGGCGAATGGAAAAAACACATGAAGCAACTCAGAGCACCGCTGAGGATGAATTTAGAGTTAACTTAGAGGAAAGACATGCTGTCTGAATGGCCTGAATCCTAGGGTGTTGCGTAATGAATCCTAGGTTCAAAATTACGTTGCGATTTAGACAGAAATAGATATGAATAAAGAATACAGGAACTACGTACACAAACAAAGGAAACAATACATCCAATTTCTACAATTAGATATTTTCATCAAAGCTTCATGACTGTTGCATTAAATTTCGATCGATCTCAAACTACATTCAATTGTCACTATCTAAACTAGTTTTGTCAACCAACCTGGTTTACATTGAAAAGATAATATATATAGGTGGGGGCACCACTTGGGATACCCTTCTCTCTAGCTATTATCCCTAGAATTTAGGAAACTGATTGTTCTTCGTTAAATGAATTTTCGCATGATGCATTTCCTGAAATATAAACCAACTGTATTCGATCGCATCATAACCTCTTGTCTTTTCCATGGGGATTTAGTTATCAACAAGGTCTCATCATGGGGAGAGTGATGTGTGGATGCCTTCCTTCGACAGGGTATCCTAACGATTAAGTGCTCTGTCACACTCCCACCATCCACTATAACGGCCTTCATTTGTGCCATGTGCTCATTTGTTGGGGTGTGTATGTGGCGAGTGATTGCTGACTGTCACAGTAATTACAAAAATGAATAAACTGTCTAAGGGCGAAGCCTTCTTCAAAACTATCAAGATCTGCACCACATTTGAGAATACCAGAATGAACTCAGTTAATCATGTTTATTCTGTGCACTGGCAAGAGCTGCATGAACTTTCTCTCCGATTTCTTCACATTCTCTGAAGTGCTTCACATTCCTCTCTTTCGACATCCTCTATGTTTCACATAGTTTTATGATTATATCATGCGCTTCTCTGATCTGTCTCTTGATCCATGCCAGATTTCCTTCACGATCTTGTGATGCTGACACTTCAAGGGTCTTCGCAGCTAACTGTTGTCTTAATTATCTGTTTTCCTGGTAAAGCTCGGGGATATCAAGTTTCACTTGTTTCAACTGCTGAGATGGCTCTTGAACATTTGTACCTTCGACATCCGTCCTCCTCATTTTGTTCAATCTTTCTCGACTTGTACCTTCGACAGGTTCCAGCCGAATGGCACGCACAAGTAACTTTTCAGCAATGGACTTTGTACGTGGTTCTCTTTGGACTCGGGTTTCCCCAAATTCCTTCTTATTCTTTGGCCTGCCTCTTCTCCAGGGTATTTTTTGTTGGGGGGACAAGGCCTCCAATGTATTTCCTTCCTACACAACCTCTTCCAATCCAACCTCCGTGCGGTGTGATATTACCCTTTCTGCGGGTAGAGGGAAATATCCCTTTGGATATTTGGGGATGTCTGTTGTGAGAAAAAACGAATACCATTCACTTCCCAACCATCTTAATTCCTCAACTATCAACAATTTAATTAGCTATACATGAGAGATTTTCATTTTCGATGGATCCAATCAATCCTAGGTGTTGTCTGCCATCTCTCGGAGGCTTTGGTGTAAGAAGAAGGGTATATTTAAATGTCTCCTTCCTGTGAAGTTCATCAAAAATATAATGTGATGCGAATGTATTATGTCGAACCTCCCTTCATAGGTGAAATATTTCCTAATCAATCCAAGTAGTTTCCAAAAGGGTTCCTGTAAATATCTTCTCGGAACGCCTGTCTTGACTTTCCCACCTAAACAATTTCGCTTGATGAAATCTTCATAGCACTGTGCATCTAAGGTCATGCCTTTATACCACCTTCCAACGCGTGGAGGGATCTTTATTATGGTTGACAAAGTTTCCTCAGTCACCTGGAAAGTGACACCCGAGATCACCATGCAAAATTCGTCAAAACTAAGTGTGAACTACTCAGCTAGTGTCGTATTGTATCCTTGAATTTTCTTGCAAAAATCCATGCACCCGAATTGTTCGAAGGACGCTCTGACCTCTAGATCGTCATTGATCAACATTAAGTTTTGGAACTCGGGCCCAACGTTGTTGCAAATTTGTGTGCCCTTCATTATGTTTTGGGAGGTTTCCATGGTGCAACGCATATTTTTCCTTCGCACGGTGGATTTGGCATGGGCCCGAGGCAGTCATCTTGATCAACCTGGTCTTGCGAGAAGAACTACAAACAATGCATAAGTTTGACTGGTGAATAGAATGCATGCAAAACATCGATAATTTATAACAGAGCCGGAAGGAGGTGGAATCATGCCAGGGAACACTGAATCCATGGCGACTAGATGTTTCAAAGCAAACTGAATATTTTCTGTAGCACATCCACACAACGAGTACACTTTGAGGTGTGTAAACTACAACTCATAAGGGCTGCAAGGAATACGTGATACGAGCACTATGATTTTTTATTCTTTCAGCCATCCTAATGAGATGATGATGATCATTGAACTTGTTGATGTGACTTCTATTTAACAACCTTCCTCGACCCTCAACACATAAAACTTCCTTTCTGATAGGACTCGACTCTTTGGGAAAGGACTTGTACCATTTACACATGTTTTGACTCTGACATCCCTTCCCGACTCCAAGGGCCAATTGACCACTTGCTAACTTCGACCCCTTTGTTGTTCAGTACCTGAATTCACATGCTTTGACACATTGACCATAACTCGACTAAGATTGATTCTAACTAAAAAGAAAAATGACGGCGCTAACATGAAAAATGCATTTTTTGTTATCCTTTTTGAATTTTGTTAGGCCATGTGGTGTGTAAACAGGGATTGTAAATGGACTGTGGAAAGATAGCGTTGATTGTTAATCTACCACTACCAACTTGAGTGTGACAGTTGAAATCCACATTGGGTCATACATGATATTATAGAAATTTCATCAAGGGATATGAGGAGATCATAGCGCATATGGAGAAGTTGTTGAAGAAGAAAATTAAGTATCAGTGGAATGATGAATGTTAGAAGAGTCTGTAAACATTGAAGCATAAGATGATCATTGCATTGATTTTAGTTTTTCCTTACTAGAGCAAGGAATTTCATGTTCATGTGGATTCCTCGTCTATAGAATTATGAGTAGTTTTGGCACAACAAAGTGAAGGAGAGATAAACCATCCTATTGCATTCACCAACATGAATTTATCATCTACAGAGAAGAACTATACTATGACATAATGATAAGATTTGGCGATGGTGTATGCCTTGCAGAAGTTTAGACATTACCTACCTGGATCGCATTTCAAAATGCATACATACCATTATGCATTGAGATACCTAGTTAACAAGCCAATGTTGGGGGGAAGAATATGAATATGGATGATATTTTTCCAGGAATATGACTTTGAGGTGATCATGAAATCAAGAAATTTTAAATCAGGACCAAATCATTTATCGCTCTTATTGTCAGGTGAAGATGAATGGAACTTGTGTTACAATTCACGAGACATGCACTTATTTGCAATTCATATGGTGGATGAGTATTTTGAATACATAGTTCAATTTTCGAGCACAAGAGTAGCTCTATCAGACTTCATAGTGGCACAAAATAAGAAACTAGTAGTGAAGGAAACAAACTACTATCTAATAGAAGGAAATTTGTACAAGTTAGGCATAAATGATATTCTTTGACGTTGCATATTGAAGCATGATAGAAATATTGTACTTTCAGAGGCACATGAAGGGGTTGTAGGGTCATTGTGCAAGGAAAGAAACAACTCAAAAGATTTTGTGCACAGGATCATGGTGTCCTACCCTTCATAAATATGCTAAGGAATTCTGCCAAACTTGTGATGTTTGTCAGAGACTTGGAAATCCATCCAGGAGTGATGAAATTTCCTTAGTTCCACAAGTGACGTTAAAATCATTTTACAAGTGGGAAGTGGATTTTATAGGGCCGATTAATCCACTAGCTAAGAGGTTGGGAGCTAGATACATAATTACTGCAATAGATTATTTAACCAGATAGGCCGAGGAAAAGTCAATTAGAGACTGCAACATGGAGACAACTGTGTAATTTTTATTTGAGAATGTGGTGACATTATTTGGATGCTCAAGAGTACTTATGAGTGATTAGGGAAGTCACTTTCTGAATAAGAAGATTGCAATATTGACAGGGGATTTTCAGATCCATCATCAAAAGAGTACAACCTACCATCCTTAAGTAAATATCACAATTGAAGCATTCAACAATATATTTGAACATGCACTGAGAAAGGTTTTCAACGTAAGTCATGATGACTAGGAATTGAAAATTCTAGGAATTTTATGGGCATATAGAACCACAAGAAAGACGTTGACATGGCATACTCCATTCAAGTTGATGTATGGACAAGAAGTTGTTATGGTGATGGAATACATAGTACCACATATGTGCATTGTTGCGATGACATATATTACAAATTCAGGTGCATTGGAAATGAGACTATCAGAACTTATGGAATTAGAAAAAGATCATTTTGTCACAAGTTTCCATCAGCAGGTTTATAAAGCACGCCAGAAATCTTGACATGAAAGACATACCAAAATGAAGACATTTCATACATGAAACTTACTCTTACTCTATGACAATAAGTTTCTAAAACATCCAAGTGGAACCTATAGTCAAACCATGATGTAACCTATTGATTACTTGGGGTACATAAGTAAAAAAATAGGTTACACTTATGTTTCCACGACCACACAATATCAACTATTTTCCCTTACACTTCTCATTACTCACTTGCCTTCGTAACTCATCATATTACTTATTTCCATTATGTGTATAGACTTTAAGATTATTAGGAAACTCCATCATAGCATTAGTCTAATTGTTGATTTTCAAAACATTATACTTTGGCTATTGTAAATGACCACTAAAATATATAATTCCATTCATTAACTTCCATATAGTTCTAACACATTGGATCCCTTAAAATCTACACGGCCCATGACTAATTGTTTACCACTACGTAGAATTAAAATTTGTGTTGTTTATAATTAAGAGAGAATGGGTGGATCGATCCCTAAAGATCTCTTCATTAAATAGGCTCTCATGTCACCCATTCAATTCTGATATGCGACTCACTTGTAACTCAAACCCTATCATGCCATATCAATGCCATATGTGTCTGAAATGAATCCACTCTATGTTTTATTGGGTGAACGTTCGACATGTATTTAGTCACAGAGAGTTTTAATAATAATGAATAGTGATAACTCCAATTTAGAGTCATAGTTAGACTTGGCACGTAAATATTCACCAACCCGAACTTGTAGTATTGTATTGATTCTTATAACTACATGGAATGGCGTGAATAATCTTCACCCTTACCTGTTGAGATCATTTCAAAGTGGTAGGGTATGAAACATAGCTCCACCCTCTTTCACTGTCAACTCTCCCTCTGGTTTGTTTGAAAAAAATGCAATCGCTCAGACCGAATAGTCTTCACATCCGATTAGTTTTATCATTGCAACAATTGTGTTAACAAATTTGTTGTGTTTAGATTTGTTCAATACTTATTTTTTTTTCCTCATGTCATTTGTTGTTACAGTTGTAGACGCATAAGTGCCACGATTTGGAAGGATTCAAAAGATAAAAGGCCAAGATTTCCATTTTTTATTCGACGTCCAGTAAGTAATCTGGCTACTCATTTCTATTGTAATTATTCGTTGTGTTCCATTGTTTTTATGTAAAGTATTTCTCTGATAAAAATAAATATTCTTGTTTTCCTTAATGCCAGAGAACTCATTATTATGCTAAGGAAAATAACTCCGGAGGTCATGAAGGGTTACTTAGATCATTCGCCCCATGTAACGATTTACTTTCTTCACAAAATGTGTTTCTTATATTTTAAACTATCATCATGACTATGTTATTCCTAAATCTATTCTCTGGTTTGTTACAGATATATTTTCTTAAGAGATGAGGTTGTTGATATTCCAACTGGAATACACCGGACAGGCTATAGATTCGTTGATGAAGTGGTTGTAACATCCCTTCAGTTCCAATATCTGAATAATTTTAAGTGATTGTGAATATTCAGTTATGATATTGGGAAAAAAATTATAAGGAGAAATATTTATGTAAATATTATTTTAAATTTACTTTATTTAAAAATTGCTTGAGATAAATTGATGAAACAACCCAGCTATAATAAGAGAAATTCTTTATTCCATGGTAAAAGTGAAAAAGGGATTGAAATCACAAGGGTAAAAGTGAATGTTTTCCTTGAGGACAAGTGTAAACTTACCCCAAAAGTGTGGAAGGTTAGGAAACAAGCTAGCCAGAAGTTAGGCTAGGACTCCCAAGAATGATGGAGAAGCTAATCCAAAAAAAAAAGAAAATACTTAAGATGCCTATCGGTATTATCTTCTTGGTAACACAAGGGAGAAGAGAAAAAAACATTGTGTAAAGAGGACGTTGTTGAGTACTTGTGAAGGGTTTAGAGCTTGGTAGTTATGAGAAAGAATCAAGTTCTGGAAAATACATGGAAAATGTTTTTGAAATTTTCAGTCACATATGGAATAAAGTATTTGGCTCAAGTTTGAAAAGAGATAGCAGTATGTGGATGATATAGTCTATGGTTAGAAGGAGTTGAACTCTTTCATCAATTTGTTCCAATAAATTATTTTGGTTCAGATATATTTATGTACCTTTGATATTTTATTTTTTTACAATTTTTAGATTAGATACTTATAGCTTCAGATAGCTGGTGAAAATGATCTCTGAATATGTTCTTAGTAATATACTATTATAAATATTTCTATTATAAAAATAAAATGTGGAAGTATAAATAACCAAGAATTCTTAGCTAATTCATCACTGTTAATATTTGCAAAAGAAGATTAAATGCTCATATTTCAATATTTTTATTGATATTTAGCAGATAAATAAACTAACAAAAAAAACCATTGAATATGACTTTTCTTGTTTAAAGTTTATCTGCAATAAAGATAAAGTAAAGGAAGACTTTGGAGTTCTTCAAATCTATTATTTTAAACAAATCATTTGCTTGTTGCATATATAAACAACATAAAGATAATATGCACGGTATTTGTAGCAATATATTAGATATTTTACTACTTCAATGAATATAAATAAATAGAATAGAATTATTGGGTATGCAACAATAATGAATGGTTACCTTTGTATTTCCTTAGAGATATTATAACCGGAGGTAAATTGTTTAAAACAAACAGAGTCATAACTCCTATACGAAATAAGAAAGATTGTAACAATTTAATAAATTAATTTAGAACATATTAAAGGCTTAAGAGATAAAAACCATAATAGGTATGGTCGACTATTAACCCTACTGCACCCTTGTGATTAACCCTAATAGCTCCTAATTGTTAAGTATAATGTAATCTCAACAGTCTCTGTACACTGCCAGCTGTCCTGGACAGCTGTACTTTCTATTCTTGATTTGCTTGAGCTTATTTAGCTTAGCTATTTCCCATTGCATTGTAATCTCTTGAGTTCTTCATACATTCTAATATACTGTTTTTTGTTTCATTCTTTCTCTCTGCATTTCTTGCTTCACAATTTATCATGGTATCAGAGCTTCAGCAGTAAGCCTCTTCACACAGTCCGGAGAGCAACACGATCCTCACTGCGCAGAGCTTCACAGATCTCGAGAAGCATTTGACACAGACTTTTCACAAGGCTTGGAGAGTTGTTTGTCATACTCTCGAAGGATCCTCGCAGGAAACTTCCACGAGGAAGCTGTCCATAATACTCTCTAAAGATCGCGTAAGAAGCTCACGCGAGGTCGCAGAGCATACTATGCTCGAAAGTTTCAAGGAGAAGAAACACAAGAAGGAAGCAGAGATTGAGAAGAAGAAACTTTAAAGATTCTTGTAATCTTTTCAAGAATCATCAAGATTCACGAAGAAGAGCTGCAGGATGGAAACACATTTAAAGAACTCGAAGAATTCGTTCAAAATCGTTAAAGATTCCTGCAGAAGGCAGAATCGTTTAAAGTTTTTCGAATTCGTTCAAATCTGTCAAAGATTGTAGCAGAGGACAGAGAACTCGTGAAATTATTTCAAATCTTTGAAAGATTCACAATTTTTTCTTCTGCAGGAAAGAATTCCATCAAATTCAGCAAAGATCACGTCTAATGTGCAAAGAACATCCATTAAGGCCTTAAGATTCATCTTGCGAATAGATCCAGAGCGGTAAACCAATTCAGAAGGGACGAAGAGAGCACAGAAAAGGCAAAAGAGTTCCAGCCGTTAGATCTTGTGCAGAGGCCCGACAGTCGTTGGATCAGCGAGAAGGTGCACGAGGTTTAGTCCTCTGGAGTGCACAGGAGAAATTTCTGACTTGTGAAGTCACGAAATCTCGACATCATCTGGATCGTCCATCAAGAAACACGTGGCGAGATCGCGGCATTTCGCTAACTCGCAGGTGTAAAGGTCAGAAGACTGGCGTGAGAATTCGTGAATCACAAAATCACAAGTCATTCTAGACCATTGGATCGAGATAGATCGTGAGCCGTCGATCTTATCACCTCGCAAAATCGGGGATCAGGAGTTGGACGAGAAAAGGTGATTGCACTCCAAAACTCCGATACGTGATATCATGAAATCCCGAGAGGACTTGTGAGCCATCCATCTGAGAGGACAGGTGGCAGAAGACCCAAGTGTCATCAAATCGGCATATCGAAGTTTGCAGTTTTGAAAGACCGTCGCAACAAGAGTTCTAAACTCGCAAAATTGCGATTCACGAAATAGTGATAAGATCACAGCCGTCCATCTATTCGGACACCTGGAGGACATCGAGGAAATCGTCGCCATATCGGCTACCAGGGTTTCAAGTTGTCAGAGAAATTTGGAGTCGCAAGTCGTGAAATTGTGAAACGACGAGGACCGTCCATCTTGAGGGGACGCATGGCGTAAATCCGAAGCCTCCGGAAAAGTCCCAAAAGGGGAGAGTCCATCGACACATCGAGATTCGGCATTTCATGAATCCTGAGGACAAGAAACACGAGCATTTCGGAACTGCGAAGTCCGAAATCCCGACAGGAGGAAAGCTCTCTTTTGGGTCCAGCTAATGTCATCTTGTCAAAACGAGGGATCAGGAATCTCCACGGTGAAACCCCCGAAGCAGACTTGAGCCGTCCATCTATTGGGATGCGTGGCGGAGATCAAAGGAATCGAGAAAGTCCCGAAAGGAAAGCGCCATCGGCAAATCGGAGATCGGGGAATCAAGGAGTCAGAAGAGCTCATCATTGGGGTTCACGAATTCCCAATTCGCGATATCCCAATAAGATCTGGACCGTCAGATCACAGCAAGATCTTGATCGTTGAATAGTCCAAAGGCAAATTTCACGTTTCGGCAAATTGAAAGGAAAAAAAATGGGAAAAGCCCGTAGCGCTTTAACATTAAGGCGTGTGTTCACATTGCACCATGACAAAGGAAAATTCAAGGCCGATAAGCTCTCATCGGCAATCGGTGTTTCGACGATCGGAGATAAATACTAAATTTCCCTCTATTTTTCTACAATTTTTTTTTATGGCGTCGTCTAGCAATTTAGGACCAACTCAGGGTCCGATTCTTCTGGGAAAGAATTATGAGTTTTGGTCTCTTCGGATGAGATCGTTCTTACAAGGACAAGAGTGCTGGGAACTAGTGGATCTTGGATATGTGGAACTAGATCCAGCCGCCCTTTCTTCCATGACAAATCCACAAAGAATTGCTCAGGAAACACTGAGGAACAAAGAAAATAAAGTGAAATTATGGATTCAAAATTATGTGGATGATTCGATTTTCTCAAAAATCACAGGCGCTGGTACTTCAAAACAGGCCCGGAACATCCTTAAATATTCCTACCAAGGAAATGATAGGGTCAAAACAGTTAAACTGCAGACCTTGAGAACACAATTCGAGACTCTAAGGATGACAGAGTCCGAAAATGTGGATCAGTTCATGACCAGAGTCATGGGAATCGTGAACCAGATCAGATTGACTGGTGAAACCATCAATGATCAACGCATTGTTGAGAAAATTCTCAGAATTTTACCAAAGAAATTCGAAATGGTTGTAACAACAATCCTTGAATCCAAGGATCTGTCAAGGTTTTCAATAGATGAATTAATTGGTTCTCTGGTGACACATGAGACTAGACTGCATCTCACAGATGAGTCAATCTCCAATGCCTTCAAAACTCAATTCTCTTTCAGCAGAGGGAAAGCCAGAGGAAGAAGCAGAGGTCACCAAGGAAGAGGGAGCCATCCAAGTAACCCTCACTCCAGTGGAGGTTATAGACAACAGTATCCGAATAAAAATTTCCAAGGTCAAAGACAACAACAACAAAATCAACATCAGAATTTCCATCCTCAAAGAGGCAGAGGGAGAAGATCAAATGAGAAATCAAGCATACAATGCTATTATTGCAAAAAGTATGGGCACTATGAATCTTAATGCAGGAAGAAGCAAGCAAATCAACTCTCAGGTAGAGCACATGTGTCAAATCACACGGGAGAAAACTCAAGAGGTATGTTTCTTTCGTGCCATAAGATTGAAGAACAACCTAAAGATCTCTGGTTGCTGGACAGTGGATGCAACAATCACATGACAGGTAACAAAGAATTACTTTCATGCATTGATTCTTCAATCTCATTTGATATTACACTAGGAAACGATTACTTAGTCAAAGTTCAAGGGAAAGGAACTGTTCCTATTCTTACTAAACAGAATGTAAAGAAAGGCATAAACAATGTCTATCATGTTCCAGATTTGAAACATAATTTGCTAAGTGTAGGACAACTCATTGAACATGGCTATAAGGTACTTTTTGAGGGAGCATCTTGCAAGATATATGACAAAATCCCAAGAAGAAAATTGATTTCTGAAATCCATATGACTCCAAGAAGGATGTTTCCCCTTACCTTCAGAACTACAAATCTGAGTCAACCATATGCACAAAGTGCATCAACCCTGAATGAAACAATGGTTTGGCATACAAGATTTGGACATCTACCATTTCAGAGTCTAAGTCTTCTTTAGAAGAACTCCATGGTCAAAGGTCTTCCTATCTTTAAAGAGCAAATTCCCCCATGTGAGTCTTGCATACTTGGAAAACATAAGAGAAATAGTATTCCACAGTCTTTCAATCAAGCCAAACATCATCTTGAACTTGTTCACACTAACCTATGTGGACTAATGCAAACAGATTCAATAGGTGGTAGCTTTTACTTTCTAACGTTTATTGATGATTTCGGCAGAAAAATATGGATCTATTTTCTCAGACACAAGTCTGAAACTTTTGCAAAATTCAAAGAATTCAAGGAAAAAGATGAACAACAGAGTGGAAAATATATAAAAGCACTTAGGTCAGATGGAGGAGGAGAATACAACTCCAGAGAATTTGCAAATTTCTACAAATCTCAAGGCATCATCATGCAAGCAACAAAAAGGTATACTCCACAACAGAATGGAGTGGTTGAAAGGAAAAATCAGACAATAATGAATATGGCAAGAACACTTCTCAAAGAGAAAAGTCTGTCAAATACTTTTTGGGCTAAAGCAGTAGCATGCTCAGTTTATCTCTTGAATAGATCACCAACCACAAGTCTAAAGATGAAAGTCCCCCAAGAAGCATGGAGTGGGACAAAGCTCAATGTAGCACATCTAAGGACATTTGGATGCATAGCATATGCTCACATACCTTCCGAATTAAGGAAGAAACTTGATGACAGAAGTGAGAAATGTATTTTCACTGGCTATAGTGAAACATCTAAAGCTTACATACTTTACAATCCAATCACCAAGAAACTAATTCTCAGCAGAGGTGTAAAATTTCTAGAAAATCAATTCTGGAATGATTCAGAAAATCAGCAGATGGACAGTCAAAATCCATTACTGCCAAGTTCTGAAAATGCAGAAAATTTAGGACAGCAAGTACCTCAAACTATCCTTCCAAGATTGCAAGTACAAAGACAACCTGAAAATTCTCAGGATAACTCAACTTCCAGCAGAGAATCATTCTCTGAACCACAAAATCAGAGAACTAGAAGTTTGAGAGAAATCCATCAACAGTTGGATGACTTTGAACAACACAACCTTTTTGCTTTAATGCCATGTCAACCTACATCTTTTAAAGAAGCAGCTAAGGAGCCACATTGGGTTCAAGCAATGAAACAAGAAATTGACTCCATTGAGAAGAACAAGACATGGGATCTTGTTGATTTGCCAACTCACAAGAAGAGTATTGGTGTCAAGTGGGTTTACAAAACTAAACTCAATGAAAAAGGGAAAATTGAAAAGCACAAGGCAAGACTTGTTGCCAAAGGATTGGCATCAAAGAAGAAGCCAATTGTTTCAATATATTCTGCAGAGGCAGAGTATGTCTCTACTACCTCAGCTTCTTGTCAAGCTGTGTGGCTGAGAAGAATATTGAAAGATATGTCACATACAGAAAAGGATCCAACTCCTATATTCTGTGATAATACTTCAGCAATTGCTTTATCCAAAAATCATGTGTTTCATAAGAAAAGTGAACATATTGACACTCGTTTTCATTTCATACGCGAGCTAGTCAATAATGGTGATATTGCACTATAATTTTGTGGTTCTCGAGATCATCTTGTTGATATCTTTACAAAGCCACTAGGACAATTAGTTTTTGATTTTCAGAGACAACACTTAGGCATAATCAGTGCTGATGATTGTAACTATTGAGTTTAAGAGGGAGTGTTAAATATAATGTAACCTCAACAGTCTGACTGTACACTGCCAGTTGTCCTGGACAACTGTACTTTCTATTCTTGATTTTCTTGAGCCTATTTAGCTCAGCTATTTCCCATTGCATTGTAATCTCTTCAGTTCTTCATACATTCTAATATACTGTTTTCTGTTTCATTCTTTCTCTCTGCATTTCTTGCTTCACAATTTATCACTAATAGCTATAGTTGGTAATTCAAACTCGTCTCATAAACATACCTCTACCAAAGATTGAGTTTAATACATTCTTAGTGGTAACTATATACACTATGATTTGGGGAGATTGTGAAATTGTAAGGGGTTTCGTGGGTCATATGAATATAGTGGAGGTGGTCGAGGTTAGAAAGCCTTGAAAAGGGTTAATTGATTATCCTTGTAATCAAAGTGGGTTATAACCTTAGAATAATATCTATATTTATTATATACTCACTTAAGAATGGTAAGACAAAATGATAAGTATGTGTCAATGACAAGCATAGCCAATTTTTATAACAATACTATGTATACCTATATAAATATTTATGTGCATCGCTTCCATTTTTTAAAACTATAAATTGGAAATAGTCATGATAGAGGCTAGATGGAATTTATTGAAGAGTGTGGTACCCTTTGTAGTGCCTTTGACATTGTTTTAAGATATAATAAGAGTAAGTCATTGGACATTGGATAGAAACACACCAGTTAAGCAGATTAATGAGATAACTAATATTCATGTTGAAAATTTAACAAATCTAATTGCATGTTCACCTTGGAGGATGTGTGGACACTTCGACGAGTGTCGTCGTTAGAGACTTTAACATGTCATGTGAAAATAAAATGTATACACTTAAAGAGTAGTAATGTTCACCTTGGTTCCATCCCACAATAACAACTATAGTATTGTTGAAACGGTGACTAGAAGTACAATTCTAGTTTCTAATATATAAGAGTATTTAAAAAAAAATATTAATTTGTTTTGGGTGATGTTACAAATGGTATCAGAGAAAGTTCCAAACACTAGGGCCTTATGGGATCAAACCATTTAGTTTTAAAATAAAATAACTATTGCATCAACACATTATGTGACCATTGCAGAATTGTTGAAAATGAGATCTTAAGATAAAATATGTTCCGCACTTAACAATAGACAACATGGTTGATGAAACTAAAAAAACAAAGCCAGGTTGACCTGAGATGTATGTATATTTTAACAATGAACAACCTCAAAAAAATTAATTAGAGTTACTTGAAACCATGGGAAGTATAAAGGCCAAATCGAAAAGTATTAAAGCATACAATGAAAAAATGTTGAAATCTAGTAAAGAGCAAGAGGAACTAAATGAAATCCTACTCAAGAATATGAATGAGATGAAACATAATAAGAATGTAGGAATTACCTCTAGTAACGCTAAGAAGTAAGTCTTTAATGATGAATATCATAATAAAAGGGAATACCCGATGTTTAGTGATGAAGTAGCATCGATGACTCGGGAAAATAGCAATTGTAGTTATGAAGACAACACTTTGCAAAAGAATCCACCTAAATGACATAGTAGTGAATTGATTGGTGAATTTAAAAAATCATACCAACCATTTTTGATGGTAAGACTAAAGGAGTAGAAGTTTGGCTCCTAAACATGAGGAAATATTTCCAGATTTATAATTACTCTGGGAACTTAAGGGATATATTAGTAGTATAGCAACTGAATGGAAAAGCTTCTATTTGGTGGCAGGAAACAAAGAAAATGAAAAAATTTAGGAGTAGCAAACTCACTTGGAAGATATTTAAAAAAATACTTCAAACAAAAATACTTAACTGAAAGGTATTTCGATGAAAAGGCTAAGGAGTTTCATGATGTTAGACTAGGACAAATGACCATCAAATATTTTGTTACCAAGTTCGTAAATTTGATGAGGACGTACCTTACCTTAGAGAAGAGAAAAAAAATGTACAACGATTTATGATTTGTTTGCCTCAAGAATATCAGGATAAAATTGAGTTCCTTAATCCTAAGGCGATGGATGAGGTAATAAGACACACTAAATTGTGTTATAACCAGTTTAAACAAAAGTTTGAAAATATGAAGACATGGAAAGATAAGAACATAAATGACAAGTTTGATCCTAGAAAGAAATAATTTAAGTATCCACGTCATGCGTCTTACAATGCACCAATTAAAAGAAACAAGTTTAGTGGACAATAAAAAAGTGTATCTGACCAACCCATTCAGTAAATAAATTAGTCATACCACCATTGCAATATTCGGGTTGCAAGGAACTTCAACTGTATAGAGATTACCCTTTGAATAATAATAAAAAAATTGAAGGTGCATAATGTTTAGGAGGCAGCCAGAGTTAATGACCTTTCACGGTGAAATCACAAAATTAATGCTGACATGGTGATCATTAGTCTGTGATGGTAGAAATTAAAGGTATGATAAATAAAAAAATTGTCTCTATTTTAATTGACCCTGGTGCAAATTTAAGATATGTTTCCGCTATTGTTGTCGAGGACTACAAATTTCATAAGGTAAAACATAACAAGTCTTGGTTAGTACAACTAGCCACAAGTACTAAACGGAAGGTAGTTGAACTGGTCAAAGACTATATAATAACAATGAATGGAATGGAAACTAGGGTGGATTTGAATATATTGTTTTTGGGATACTATGACTTAATCATATGCATGGATTGGCTTGAAAACAATTCAGTTCTAGTGAACTATAAAAAAAAAAAAAATTGATTTCTTAGATGAGTCGGGAAAGAATAGAACCATTAAGGGCATACCTTGTGGTGTATCAGTAAGGTAGATTTTTTCTTTACAGTTGAAACAAAATTCTAGAAAAGGTTGTGAAATATATGTTTTACATATAAATGAAAGTATAGAAAAAATGTTTGACCATTTGTTGATTGATGATCCTATATTAAGTATGTTTCAGGATGTATTTTTAGAATAAATTCCAGGACTACCTCCTAAAAGGGATATAGATTTTACAATAGATTCGGTATCGGGATCAACATCGGTTTCTAAGTGCCATATAGGATGAGTATTCTTGAAATGATTGAATGAAAAATGCAGGTTCAAGAGTTGTTGGATAAATAGTACACTAGACCAAGTGTGTCTCCATGGGGTGCATTGGTCTTATTCATAAAAAATAAGGATCAAACTTTTAGGCTGTGCATTGACTATCGATAATTGAACAGAATGACAATAAAAAATAAATACCCTTTACCCTGTATTGATGACATGTTTGACCAGGTTGGAGAGGATAAAATATTCTCTAAGATAGATTTAAGGTCAGGTTATCATCATATCAATATATAATATGAGGACATTCATAAAATTGGTTTTAGAAACATGTATGGACACAATGAATTCATAGTGGTACCCTTTGGTTTAAAAAATTCTCTTGTGACTTTAATGTGCCTTATGAATAGTGTGCTAAGGAAATACTTGGATAAGTTCGTGATAGTGTTTATAGATGATATCTTGATCAATTCCAAGACAAGGGAAGAACACATAAAACATCCAAAGTTGGTTCTACAAACCTTAAGGGAACATCAGTTGTATGCAAAGTATAGTAATTGTGAATTTTACCAGAGTAAGGTACAATACTTAGGACATGTGATTTCAAGAGAAGGGATATTTGTTGACCCTGAGAATGTCAAATCCATTTTAAATTGGCCAGTTCTGAAATATGTTTCAAATATCTGATCTTTTATGGACATTATAGGTTATTATAGGAGATTCATTAAAGGGTTTTCAAAATTATCTTACTCAATTACTTATTTACAGAAAAAGGGAACCAGGTTTAAATGGACTGAAAATTGTCAGGAAAGTTTTGAAAAGTTAAAACAATTGTTAACCGGTGCACCTATTTTAAAAGTAGCAGATCCACACAAATATTTTGTAGTATGTACAGATGCATCAAAGGAAGGTTTAGGAGGAGAACTAATGCATGAGGGGCATCTAGTTTCATATGAGTCATGGAAGCTAAAATATCACGAGTAAAACTATGTTTTGCATGATATTGAGTTTACCATTATTGTACATGCTCAAAAAATGTGGCAACATTATTTGTTAATAAATAAGTTTTTGTTAAAAATAGACAATTTTAGTCTCAAACACTTTTTTTTATCAAAAACACTTAAATACTAGACAAGCTAGATGTTTGGCTTTCCTAAGAGAATTTGATTTTATTATATAAAAAAATAAAGGGAAGGAAAATAAAGTTCCATATTCCTTTAGTACGAAGTTAAGTGCAATTTCTAGTAGAAACATTCAATCTGATTTAAAAAAAAAAAATTAAATGGCAATAGAAAAGTATGAGTACATTAAAATTCACGAAAATTGTCAAACTGATTCTCTAACTAAAAAAGAGTCAAAATTCATTTGCATACCATAAGTTTAATTTTGTATAAGAATATAGTTTTTTTACCAAACAATATGGAATTGAAAAACTTAATATTAGAAGAGGCTCACAAGAAACCAGATTCAGGCCATCTGGGGTATCAAAGGACAATAAAAAAGTTAAAGAAATAATATTTTTGGCCTATAATGAAGACATAAGTAGATGAATACATTGCTAGTTGTCTAGAGTGCTAGTAGGTTAAATCAATGCACTAGCACCGGTCTGGATTATTATAGCCCATACCCATTCTAGAGTGGAAATGGGAAGCAAACAATATGGATTTCATCACCGGATTACCTATAACAAAGAAGAAAAATGATTTGATTATGTTTGTGCTTGATAAAATTACAAAGGAAACACACTTTATTCCAGTAAAATATACTTATAAATCTATAAATATTGCATATATTTTTATGAAGGAAATTTTCAGGATGCATGGGTTGCCAGCTAAAACAATCATTTCTGATAGAGACACAAAATTTACTTCCAATTTTTGGAAGACTTTGTTAAGTGGAATGGATACAAAATTGAATTTTAGCACTTCTTACCATCCTCAAACTGATGGTCAGAACGAAAGAACTAACCATATTGTTGAGGATATGTTGTGGATGTATGTTATGGATCTCCCAACAAAACGAGAAGCTTATCTTCACCTAATTGAATTCACATACAACAACATTTATCAATCATCTTTAAAGATGAGTCCTTTTGAAGTATTATATGGTCGGAGGTGTATAACACTGGTGAGTTGAGATAATTCCATTGATAGTATTATTATAGGGCCCAACATGTTAAAAGAAATGGAAATAATAGTGCATAAAGAAAAAAAGAATTTGAAAAGTGCACAAGATAGGAAGAAAGGATGTGCAGATTCAAAAAGGACACACACACACACACATGGAGTTTAATGTTGGATACCATGTCTACATAAATATAAAACCCAGAAACTATTCACTCATACTTGGAAAGAGTTCTAAGTTATCACCACGATATTGTGTACCTTTTTAAGTGTTAGCTAGAGTAGGACCAGTAGCCTACCATCTTGCACTACCAGTCCAACTGAAAATACATAATGTGTAGCATGTTTAATTATTGAAAAAATATGTTTTTGATATAACTCATGCTGTAAATTTGAATGTGATCCAGGTGGAACCAGAAGGTGAGTTTCTGGTGGAACCATTACGTATACCCGACATGAAGGAAACTTTGTTACGAAATAGAACCATTACCCAGGTTAAAGTGTAGTGGAGGCACATTAGTCTCGAGGAGGATACTTGGGAAATGGAATAGGCTATGAGGAAATCCTACTCTTTTATGTTCCAAAGTTGGGATGCTTGATTGAAACACTGAGGACAGTGTTCAGTTCAAGGGGGGAAGCATGCAACATCCCTCCAATTTAAATATTTGAATGATTTTAAGTTATTGTGAATATTGAGTTATAACATTGGGAAAATATATGTTTAACATTTTAATCATCATGACTAATTGATGGTGAAAAATATTTATGTAAATATTATTTTAATTTTATTTTATTTAAAAATTACTTGAGATAAATCGATGAGAGAACCCAACTATGATAAGAGAAACTCTTTATTCCATGGGAAAAGTGAAAAAATGATAGAAATCATAAGGGTAAAAGTGAATGTTTTCCATGAGGACATGTGTAAACCTTCCCCTAAGAGTGTGGTATGTTAGGAAACAAGCTAGCAAGAAGTTAGGCCAAGACTCCCAAGAGGTAAGGAGGAGGCTAACTAAAAAAATAAAGAAAAGAATTAGATAGTCTATCATTATTCTCTACTTGGTAACACAAGGGACAAATAGAACAAGTGTTGCATGGCAGTGTAGTCCTTGCCAGGTTGGGATGGGAGAAAATGCAACCTAGTACAGACACGTGGCTAGAAAGTTGAAATAAATGTGGTTTTCATGTAGAACATAGTATTCTCGAATTATTTCTTCCTAAAAAATATAAAAAATTATCAACATATGAAAGGTTGTTAAACATAAAAAATTTAGCATTACCGAATTAGTTATCTTTAAACAAGGGTTCCTCGACACAAAAGAAATTGAAATTTATGAAATTATAGGTTCCTGGAGAGCATAAACTATACATACCAAAAATGTAATTTTATAAAGTAGATATTTAGTTTTATACATATGAAATATGTACTTTTATAATTGATCATGGGTCGTCAGGCTGGTGGACTCAAAATTGGGCCTCTGATGTTTTTTGCGATACAAAAATTGAGAAGAGGAGTTGCAGACTATAGAAATTTATGAGAAATTAATAAATTATACATATGAAATATGTACCTTTACTAAATTAGATATTTAGTTTTATACATACGAAATTTGTACTTTTAGAAAGTATGGGGACAAGATTTTATAGAGCATGCACGGAGCCCTCATTGGATACTTAGCCATTTTTTGGATCGTGGGTTCTTGGGCTAATAGGCTCAAAATTGGGCCTCTGATGTTTCATGCCCTACAAATAGCACCAACAGTTCTGCGATATACAAAATGAGACGTGGAGTTGTGGACTATACAAATTTACTAGAAATTAATAGTCTATTACATATCTGTGGAGATTACATGAACATTTAAAAGAATATAATAGAATAGTAATAACGTGTGTTACATTTAGTTTGATTTA
>JASDQU010375330.1:13522-25562 GCA_032191745.1 Picea mariana
GAAGACAATCAAGGACTTGTTTTTCAATAATATAATAATGAAACTACTACAAGGGTGCTAGAATCCATGGAAATGGATGTTGATCCATTATTATTTTCAAAAGGAGATTGTATCGAAGAAGATGAATGTAGGTATGAAGACGAACATTTTCAAGAAAATGTTTCCCAAACTATATCCGAAGAAAAATATTCAAATATTTATGAATTCCAAAACAAACTAACATGGTCTTCAAGATGATAAGTTGTTTCTCATGAAACAAGTTCTATAAATGTATCCTCTACTCTAGAAAAAGACAATGAAGTAAAAGGATAAGAAAAAAAAATTATAATGGTGTTGATGATATGAAGGAGTTGCAAATAATTTTTCCATTCTTCGAAATACCATAGAAGAAGAATAGTGTTGTGTTCAAAAGGAAATAAATGGAATAAATGAAAATTTTTGTTGATGTAACAGTTGAAAGAAGCAATTTCCTTTCTTTCAAAGTATCATGGATGATGTCATTTTTTGGTTCTTTTTCAAAATTTTATGTTAGAGAAGGATATTCATATATGGTTATTAATGATCTAGGTGGAAATCAGTGGCCACCCACCTATTCCACTGGCTCAAAATAGGGGTTTCCACCTTGGAATTTTTTCTACAGTTTTGTGTCCTAGACTTCTGAGGTCGTTTTGAGGCCATAAACATATTTTTTGGGGTGTGAAACAATCACACTCTAGGATTTAGCCAGAGTGTGACAAAAACATGTGTAATACTTAGATATTTCTTTCCAAAGAGCTATCATATGCCTCAAACGAATATTGTATGCAACATTTATGACCCCCATAAGTTGATGTACCAACTTAACCCATCAGGGCCCGCATGAATTTTGGCGCTTCATCTCCTAGGGTTAATTTTTTGGATTTTTAGGGTTTTATAATTTATTCTTTATATTAAAAAGGCCTTTGGAGCCTCATTGTAACCATCTTCTTGTGAATAAGCGTATCCATCACATCTCTTCTCAGAGATAAGTTGTCACCATTCTAGCGAATTCATTCACTCAGCAATTTTTTAGTTTATGTACATTCCTTTCATCAATAAAAAATGTGCATTACTATATATTTGTGTTTCTGGTAATAAATTTGTTTATTTACTTTTTATATTTCTTCTTTCATTTCATTCTAAAAATAATCAGGATCAGTGGTATCAGAGCATTCTACTCTTTATCGTTTCTTAGTGCATGTCCCCAATGAGGTCAAGGTATAGAGATTTGGGTCTCGATATAGTTTCTCTTGAGGACAACCACTCAAGCCATCCCACATGACCTCCCATGGCAGAAGAAATGAGAGACACAGGAGAAGAATATCCCATGAAGTTTTTTCTCATGGAATCCCTCATGCAACAGAGGAACAGGATGTTGGAGAATTTTTCCCAAATCCTTCAACAATTTTCGATAATAGTAGGCACATCTTCATCAAGAAGTCACTTTGGAGATATTTCCCCATTAAAGGTACAATTTAATCTCGATATCCCTTTATTTGAAGGTCATAGTGATGAGGATGCTTTGGAAAAGTGGTTAAATATGCTAGAAGGTTATTTCTTTGTCCACAATTTTCGTGACAAAAAAAAGATCACCTTTGTGCTCCTTAAGGCTCTCTCCCATGTCAAACATTGGTGGGAAACTTATTTGGATAAAAATTCCACAGAGGAGTCTAGAATATTTGTGGCCGATCCTGATTGGGTTTTTTTAATGGATGCGGTCAAGGAATAATATTACCCTGTGGGAAACTATGATTACCAATACATGATATGGACCACACTGCATCAAGAGAGGGGCCAAATAGTCTTAAAGTTCAAAAATATCATCCACACCTTGCGCAACAAGATGGGTATCAAAGACTCTGAGTGACATATGGTTCTAAAATATTGAGGGGCTCTACACAAGTACATCCAAACCGAAATGGAGTTTCTATACATCTCATCACTAGGAGCCTCTTATCAATATGATGTCAAAATCAAGAAAACATTTAAGAAGAAGAACAAGCGGTAATTTGGGTCTGCAAATCCACAAAAACCAAAGTATGGTAAAGGTATCTTTGATTCATAGAATAGCCAACATCAAGAAAACCAGTCCAAGCCGTAAGAAAAGAAGATAAATGGGAAGACAAAAAAGGACACTAGGAAGTGGTGCAACTTCCACAAAATCCCTTAGAGAAACATTGATGAATGTCGCTCCAAATAGTCATCAATAGTCGAGCTCAAAGAAACAAAGTCGATCCCCAAATCATAATCTGATTCAGAGAATAATAAAAGGAGACAAACAATTGATACAAAACCCACTCCTACTATTGTGACCACAATAATCCAACTAGAAGAACCAGAGGATCCCGAGGAGGGGGAGCACCTCTTCCATTCATAGATTTGGGTGAAGGGGACCTTGTTGCATTTTATTTTTGATAGTGGAAGCTAAAACAATGTAATCTCAGCAGAGATCGTCAAACAATTGGATTTTTTGGAAAAACCACACCTACAACCATACAACATCGGGTGGCTTTATCAGGGTCGAGATATTCGTGTCATCCAACAATGTCACCTGTCCTACAACATCAAGCTCTTCAAGGATGAGGTATTGTGTGATGTTTCCCCACTAGAAGTTTGTGATGTTCTATTAGGTTATCCATATATGTGGAAGCATTATGCTGATAATGAATCTCGACCCCTTAGCATCATTGTTACTTTTCGGGGTCATCTCTATTTGATATTCAAGGTAGTCCCGACAAAACAATGTTGCAAATTAATATCTCATATCGAAAAGATTATCCTCTTCACAATATGGGAATAAGGTGAACAGAAGGACACTGTAACCACTACAACCTCAGGCCAAGACCTTTCTATACAGTATAATCATATTGTAGAAGAGCACAAAAATATTGTTGTGTCACCTACAAGAGTGCCCCCACACTGCCCAATCCATCAAAGTTACAACAGATTCCTTCATAATCCTCATATTGCATCTTCACCAAAAGATCCCTCCCACACTCAGGATGATCATGCAGCTAGATCAGTTGAATGGATCCAACCCCTCTAGCAACATGTTCATAACAATCTTCAACAAGCTAATAAGGATAACTTCTTCAACAAGGAAAGCAGTTCACCAAGGTTCAGATTCAACAAAAGCTTCCCCATATTCCATGAGAACTTGATGCAATGGGGACCATCACTTCCTAAGGGGGTAAGAATGATCTAGGTAGAAATTGGTGCCACCCACCTATTCCACTGGCTTAAAACAGGGATTTCCAGCTTGGCAATTTTTCTACAGTTTTTTAGATTCTAAACTTTCGGGGCTATTTTGAGGCGCTAAACAAATTTTTTTGGCCATTGTGCAATCACACTATAGGATTTAGCCTAAATGTGACAACAACATGTGTATTCCTCAGATAGTTATTTCCAATGAGTTATCGTGTGCCTAAAACAGAGATCGCATGCAAACTTTACAACCTTGGGAATTTAATGTACCAACTTACCCCATCGGGGCCCACATAACTTTCCACGCTTCATCTCCTAGGGTTAAGTTTTTGGATGTTTATAGTTTTCTCATTTATTATTATATTAAAAATGCCTTTGGAGCCTCATTGAAATCATCTACTTGCGAATGAGTGTAGCCATCACATCTCTTCTCAGAGATAAGTTGCCACCATTCCAATGAGTTCATTCACTCTGTTATTTTACAGTTTCTGGACATTTCTTTCATTAATAAAAATTATGCATTATTGTATCTCCATGTTTCTATTAATATATATGTGTATTTACTTTTATATTTTCGCCTTCATTTCATTCTCAAAATAATCTGGATCAATTAATCAGGTCCATAAAATGGCCAATGAAACAAAATTCTCAATCATGGTTGGGAGTAATCAGATGAGTTGGCTATGTTCATGGCTACATTGGAAATGTTCTTACACTTGAGAGTATCCTTTCTCTCCAAGTAGCTTAGGGTAGGCTGGTTTTTGTTGTCTCATGTATATAGTATAGTTATGTCCATGATGTTTTACAATAAGCATTTGTTGGATCAAGATAGTTGATTGGGATGACTCCATATCCCAATGGACTAGGATTTTGGATTCTTAGAAACCCGCAGTGAGTCACTATCCCATAGTTGGAACCAAATGTTGATGTGTTTTCACCCATCAAATAGAGACCACAATTTATTTTTTGTCGAACTTGGAAAGTTCCAAATAATATTCATCTATTGATCGTGAATACCCAACAAGCTTCCAATCAACTTCAGTTTTCTAGTTCTTCATCATGAAAGTATAACAAGGATAGTTTCTCTTTGAAACAAAAGAGAAGGAAAAGAAAAGATAGAAAAATAAGGAAATTGTTTATGTCTATATTCTCACTAAATATCCTCATTTCTCAGCTCCATTCATCACTTCACAGAATCTAAAACAAAGGTTTTATGCCCAATATATGCCTATTTCCTCACTCATATCTATTTCCTCAATCATATATATACTACCACCCCATACTTCACCATTATCCTTACTCTTTGCCTTACTCCCCATGCTCTTTTACTTAGTCATTTGCCTCACTTTCCACATTTAACCATTTCCATTTCCATTTTCGTATTCATATTTCAATTTTCATTTTCCATTTTCCATATCCATTTTCCATTTTCCATTTTCTTTCTCCTTTTCCCTTTTCCTATTCCATTTTAATTTTCCATATTTCCATTTTCTTTTTTTCATTTTCCATTTTCTATATTTCATATTTCATTTCCATTTCCTTACTTTCATGTAACTCTATCAGTTACCTCCCCAACATTTAGTCATTTTTCATGACTTTCCATGTTTTACTCTTTTTTACACTAAGTATTCCATTGAATATGTGGGACAACCTTCCTCTTCATTTACCTTTTTCCCTCATGTTAGTGTCCCGCAACCCAAAATCCCTTTGCACCTCCATTTCTGCATCATTCAAATTGCACCTTCTTTAAGTTTTACACTCGGTTCATTTTTTATCCTTGAATCTAGATGTGGGATACCATACATTGCCCATCCATTGACCTCTCCTCCCACAACCCGCATTACTTATCTTATTTTTTAATCACATTTACACTTGGTTTATTTATTGAATGCAGGAATGTGGGAATAGATACTTCTAATTTCTCATATATTCCTACTATAACACACCCAACCCCTAAGTACAATTTTATAGGGATGGGGCATCAAAAATTTTCTCACTCAAATAATCTTGAATCATCTCTTCAATATGATTCATCCTCTTCTACTCGCCTGTTTATTTCTAATGATTGTTACCAGGCTCTAAGTCGACCTCTGGTTTACAAGTTATGGCTTCCCAAAGTCCTTTGGGGATTCGTTAGTTGAGGGACACATGTCGCCCACATGGACCCATCTCGTTTGTACCATTTCTAGGTTCCTACTTCCCGTAGGGATGGTCCATCCACTGTCCAAACCAATGGTGAGACTTCATACTCATATAACACACAACTAGAGGATAATTCTACGTTCGATGCTTTGGCACTAAATGCACCTTTTCTTTTTTGCATGCATGTCCGTTGGAGTCCTGAATTCTCAAAGGATCCCAAAATATCACCACGTGGTTGCGGTCTTCGATCCTTTCACCCTTCCCATAATGCTACATCCCAAACCCCCAGAGTCCCAAAGTCTCGAACTTTCGAAGAGCCCACTCTTTCATGGGGTGATGTACTTGATGCGACGACGAATACAGATGGGTCTCGAATACTCCTACCACCACATAGACCAAATAGGTAATTGCCAGAGATGGAATGTGACAAGGCAGAGAGGACATGTTACCCCTACAGTGGGTTACACGTGTCACGTATTAATGGGAATGTAGGGTCGGTGAAATGCTCGGATCCAGATGACACATGGAATGTAAAATGTGGGTCCACATCACCCTGGGTAATGTTTGCATACCATGTCACCATAGATTGATCACCCTTCAAGCCCTTCGATATTAAGGACATGGTGTGTCCACGTAAACCCTAAGTCTACGAACTTTGTTACTTCATAACTTTAGCATTCGGAGGATTCATGGTGTGACTCCCTCCTTACTCTCGCAGTGGTCAACATTGGTCTGACCTTGGCATAAATCCAATGGCCANAGATCCTGAAAGATCCCTATATCTATAGTTATCATTACTTCACAGCTTCGGCCTTTAGGGGTTTCGACTTTATGACCTATCCAGTCTCCCGAAGGAGTACTTCGATGAAGTACCATATGCAGAGACCTCCTCTGGATGATCAGACGGTTAAGAGGGGTTCTTAATGAAACCCCCAATCCCACTACTCTCCTCACTTCCTAACTTCTACATTGAACAAGTTTGATGCTATAACATATCTATTCTCCCGAAGTAGGACTTCACTAAAGTTGCCTCAACGTAGATCCAACAGCCAAGGAGACTCCTGAATACTCACGAATTGGTGGTTCATATTACTTTGTGATAAATGAATGGATCAAGGTTTAACCGTGAGGTAGATTAAACCCCATGGTTAGAGAGACCACTAGGTGCCAATCACCCTTGTGGGTAGCCGCAACCATCAATTTCCTTCAGTCAGTCTATAAACAGTAGGGTCAAAACACTCTAGAGCTCCAAAATCCCAGAATCCTAAACCTAGAAGGCTTATCTCCTTTCGGGTCTAGCATAGGGTTCCTAGACCTTGGTCGCATGGGTCTTTCAAAAACTCTTCTAGGATAAGAGCTAATTCCTTTAGTCGTAAATGGGTTAAGGACATGGGCATGAGCCCTCGTTCCTACAGTGAAGAGTCCGAAGGAGGCAACCTCCTTTCACAAGGTTTGAACTTGAAATTCCTGCAAGGGTAGATTCAAAAGGTCGATAAGACATAAACATTTCAATAAATCCTACACCGACCCTCTTGTAGGCTTACGTCCCATGAATCTTTAACTGTTAAGAGGAGGAAAATAGAGGACCATTCAAAAACATGAGTTCACAGGGAGATAATACATACATATACCTTATTCATTCAATACAAAAATCATCCATAGACAGATAAATATATGTATTCAACCATCATTTCCATTTCAATACACAAAGTATGAAGACACTTATCAGAAAACCAGAGTTCGTGAAGTGACTGCTGAAAGGGGTGCATGTTTCTACCCAACCATAGGCACAACCAATCCTAACAGATTTACCATTGTCCACCCCCGAGCTATACCACGATGCTCTTAGAGAGACTCTTTCTTCTTTCTCAGTGACAGGTAGGGACAAAGGTTACTCTCCTCCTCCCATAGGATCTTGGCAGCGGGTTTTCTCTGTACCAAGAAAGGATCTCTTTCCGAGCACTTTCAAAGTCACTTGTCAGCCTTGTTTATAATCTTGTAATGAAAACCTTTATAACAACTTATTACACCCAGAAAGAGCTTATTTCATAGTTCTTCCTCGAACCAGAAAGTTGTAACCGCTCTTTTCTCTTCTCGATATTTCTCTTTCGACTCTAGTCTCTTCGCATGTATGCATGATTTCTCTTTGCCTCTACCGACAAATTACCTCTTTCTTTCCTTCTTCAACAAGGTTGTGTGGGTCTGAATCCCTAGCTCATGGCCAGGTCTACAACTATTCCAGATGGGTACTCTGCCCCATCTCCTTATTTACTCTTGAGAAGGAGTCTTCCAGCTACCACTCTGATTGGTAATTCATTTCTGGGTCAGATAATTGTTCTAGGTATGAGCCATAAATTCCAATAAGGTATTGGTTTTTTGGGGGGTCATCTCAACCATTTATGGTTCCCCTCACCATCTCTCTCATAACATCCATGGTCTATCCTGGCAAACCCTCCTTTCAACAATTATGCCACACTTATTCAGATTCTATTAATAACAAAAAATACATACATTGACCTTTTATACAAAGGTTCATCAAATCAAACATCACACATATTTAGTCTACCATAGTCTCTTGGCCATTTATAGTTATATTTACAAAATGGGGGAAATAGGGGTATTACATCCCCTCCCCCTTAAAGGAACATTGCCCTCAATTTTCTCTTTGTCGATGTGCTCTATATGTATAGAAGCAAACAAAAATGGATAGGTGTGTTTCATGGCATCCTCCATTTTCCATGCAACCTCATTTGGGCCAAAGTGTTTCCACTACACCTTGAACTGTGCAATGATTATGATCCTGAGTGGGGTTTCCTTCCTGTCTATTATGAATTGAGGTTCTGGAAGGAATTCTCCCTCTAGTTCCACCTGAATCATAGACCAGTCAATAATATGATTAGAATCATGTACATATTTATTTAATAATGAAGCATGGAAAACATTATGAGCCTTCATTGTGGGAGGAAGTGATAGCCTATAGGCTATAGGTCCCACTCTATTCAAAATTTCAAAGGGTCCACAATATTGAGGTGCCAGCTTGGAACAAGCTCCCATTATCAAGGAGCATTTCCTGGGTCTAACTCTGATATATACATGATCTGTTGTTTTTAAATATCTAGGAGTCGTATTTATGTCTATCCTGATCTATTTTCAGATTTTGTTTTATCTGAATTACTTGTTGTTCCATTTCTTTCGACATGTCTGGCCCGATTGTAATTCTATCTACTATATTAGTCTAGTTGATTGGAATCTTGCATTGTCTACATTAGAGGGCCTCAAAACAGATCATCTTCAATGACTCTTGATAGCCATTGTTGTAGGAAAACTCTACCAGTGGTAGGTAGTCTTCCCACTTCTTAGGTTGATCCATTACATGCATCCTCAACATGTCCTCTAATACTTGGTTTATCCTCTCTGTCTAACCATCAGTTTGAGCGTGATAGGCTATGCTAAACAACAATTCAGTCTTAAAACAAACCATTAAAGATTTCCAAAATCTTGAAGTAAATTTCATATCTCTATCATATATGATCTCCTTAGGCATGCCCTGTAGCCTAAATATTTCTTTCATGAAAATATTGGCAATATTTATTGCCTTACAATTTGACTTGATGGGAATGAAATGAGAAAACTTGCTCAATTTTTCTACCACTACCATGATGGCATCATTTTGTTTGGCTGATTTTGGAAATCCGGTGATGAAATCCATGGATATGGTTTCCGATTTCCATTTTGGAATTGGTAGGGGCTGCAACAATCCTGCTAAATTTCGGTGTTCCTCCTTAACCTACTAACATTATAGACATTTAGCCAAGTAATAAACAATGTCCTTCTTTAGTCTTGTCCAATAGAACAATTTCCTAGTGGTCATAATCATTTTTTGATAACCAGGATGACCAATATATGGTATTTTGTGTAGTTCATCCATCATGAACCTCTTCAAGTCGTCACAATTCAAGATATACAACCTACCTTTGTAAGTTAGCAGACGATCATTCAACATTTGATAACCTTTGTACTTCATCCCTTTGGGATCTTTCTCTAAGTACGATTTTATAGTCTCAAAGAATACATCGGTTTCTTTTTTACTCTTGACTCTCTCTCTGACATTCGTTTAATAGGTGCTTACCGTTTCCAGGTGAATCATTTTCACATTTCTGCTAAGGGAATCAACCACCCCATTTTATTTTCCTTTAATGTGTTTGATTTCAAAATCAAGCTCACTAAGGAGATCCATCCATATAGCTTGTCTAGCATTAAATCGTGGTTGATCAAATAGGTACCTCAACCCACAATGGTCTATCATAAGAACAAATATTCTACCCAGGAGGTAATACCTCCACATTTTCAAAGCATGCACTATGGAAGCCAATTCTAGATCATGGGTCACATAATTGATTTCATGCTCATTCAATTTTATGGATTCATAGAAAATTACATGTTTTTCTTGCATAAGCATTGTTGGGTTCGTATTTTGACTATTTTATTGTGATGATTGAATCCTTTTTGCACCGATATTATATATGTTATTGGCCATTTTGAATGAGTTTTCAAAGGTTTTTATATCTATTCATCATGGATTTGTATCAAGTATGTGTAATTGATGTTTTACAATGATTTTGAGCTCAATTCAGTTCAATTTGATGTTTACAAGGATTTAATGCATGATCTGTGTGTAATAGTGAAAAATCACGGTTTGATCCTCTGTATGGTACCTCTTCCAACACTTCATCCAGCACCCCATATGGTACGCAATACAACACTCCATTCGACACATGATCCAACACTCAGAGCGCGAAGGAGTTGGCGGTTGGTGCATTGGTGACCTATGTGGACCAATTAGAAATCTGGGTTTTGTGCCCCCTCATTGCCTCTAGCTATAGATCTCATTACACCTCATATTGGGTGGTTATGTTGATCATTGAGTGGATCACAGATTTTCTAGAAGCTAAAGCTGTTAGAAGCTCATTTAATGAATTTTCCATTTTTAGAGGAGGTTGACCCTTCCAGTGGTCGACCTCTCGAGATGTAATTTAATTATAAATACCACTAGCAGTGGAAAGACCACAGATGTAATTTTTAGGAAGAGTTTCATTGTGTAATTCAGACATTTCTTTGCAAACTTGTGTTCAAGACTACATTTTTAATTATGACAGAATCATGTTGAGTTAAGCCTGTGCTTTGTTGTAGAAGAGTAGCCAGGACCTGCTGGGGGGCCCACCAGTGGTCTGGGTGATTGTATAGATATATCGTGTGTTTATATCATTTTCTTAGTTAGAATTTACATTGTTTCTTTGTTGTATGTATCTTTTAGTTTCAATTAGTGTGCATGCTAATTGTAATTTGATTATCTAATTCGTCTTTCTTTAAATTGTAGATTGCTTATAGGAGTTGGTTATTTGTCATGTTGTGTTTCTTATTTATTAGCAATGAATTGTCCTGCAGGATACTAAATTAGATGATGTATTGAAGTTTTAATTTTTTTTTGCAAATTAAAACAAAGTATTACTTAGACAGAGGATTAGTGTAAACAGAGTTTTAATTTAGGATTGTTTACAAGCTTTGATGGATTAATAGTTGCAAGTTTTATTAGTTGTAACCAAGTTAAATTTAATTACGAGTTCAATTAATTCTTCATAGATCTATTTTTTTCATTAATATTGCTTTAGTATGCTATGATAGAAATAGATTTTGGGTTTATGTTTCTAAAAGAATTCTAGTTTTGAAATCTGAGTTTTTATGATAGGATTAGTCTAGTTTAGATTATAAAATATCAGTTATAGTTTTGAATTGAAATTTTAAGTAGAAGAGTGGATTTGAATTAAGATTTTTAATCATAAGTTCATGAGTTTGTAAATTTTCTTGAATTATCATAAGTGTGTTTTTTAATCATTGATGATTGATGCATGAAGTTGATAGATCACATGGATTCCCAAGATACTTAGTGTTGCTTCTATGATGACAAAGATTTCATTAGATTGCTTGATTCACACTTTCCATTTCTATGTAGAAGTCAGCATTGAATTAATGCCTCTTGAACTGTCACTCATATTCAGATGCCATCGTGATGTTATTCGGCACCAAAGACATAATCATCATCTTTGAATTCTCTTTTTCATGTTATTGCAAACTAGGAATAGTTTTGATTAATTAGAATCTAAATACAGTCATGATGCTTTTTGATTAAATAGGTTAAGATTTCTCTTTCGCAAAATAGAAATGATTATGAGTTCTTTTAAAAATAAAGTTCACTTATTGAAATAGTCTTGATAGGTTAGTTGTTTTCCTGCTTATTTGCTTAAAGATAAAAAGGATCAAAAGTAATTTTAGTTGTCTGCCTTCTTATTTGCTTAAATTTAAAATGATCAAAAGTAATTTACTTCTAGTTGCTCATTAGGTTGAATAGATTAACTTGTTTAAAATGGGTTATGATTTTCTCTTTTAGAAATAATCCATCAATCCATTGTTTGAAGTTTATTAGGGTAAATAGTTCAAGCTCAATAATAGGATTTGCTAATTGATAAAAATGAAAAGAGACATCTCTTAAGTAGATTGATCCTTATATAGACCATCGCCTTAGTTAGAAAATACTTCCATTAGATTTTCTTCCTTGGCTCATACAATGCCACAAATCTAAGTTTATTTACCCTGGGACAATTTAATTGAGGGATTTAGT
>JASDQU010375331.1:0-16417 GCA_032191745.1 Picea mariana
CAAATCCTTCCGACCCATTTCACTACGGGACGAGACGATCGTTTTGAGCTACATAGCGACAGATTTCGACGGTGGAATCCATTGGGGCGCATTCAGTGCCCAAGGAGGGGCGCAAACCCCCCAGGGGTCCAGATCTAGTGTCGTAGAGGTCCGTTCGGGGTTTCGTCAGACATTATTTCCAGTGCAGCAGCCAGGGCGCATTGATTGGAGCAGTTTTGAGGACATTCTGACGGTGGAGTTTTGAGATCGAATTTTCCAGCTGATAGCGGTCACCGTGCTCATCCGGGATCGTTCATTTTTGTTATTCTATCCGTGCATGCAGCAGATCTGCTGCCTTCTTGCGGACACGGGTATCTCTTTGCTATTTGATTGTATTCCAGTACAGATCCATGAGATCTGACTGACGTTTAGTTTATATATTTCAGTAGGCAATTTGTATTCCCACGCATGCACTGTTATTATTCATAATATTGAGTTGTTGACCTTATATGCTATTGCATGCGTCATTTTATGATTGTAAGATCTTTGTTATGCTACATGCAACTATAATAACTTACATGCAACCATAATAACTGACATGCAAAAACTATAAACAAAGATCATCTACATCAAACCCTAAAACGCATCCAGAAACCCCCCAGTGTATCAGATCTGCACGTTGGAGCAGTAAGATCGTAGCAAATATCTTGATCAGCCGGATCAGGGATATTTCATAGTAAAAGCTGATGAAAGAGTGATTTTGCGACAACTCTAATGGCTGTAGCACTAGTTTGTAACAACAAAGAGAATTAGTTAGCCAAGCTAGACGCCCTTAAGGCACAAGAATGCTTATACCATATAGGATCAATACCAACTTAGACAATTGCAATATCTCAACAATTCACGTATACCAATGCAATGATTTTATATCTCCAATGCAAATTAGATGAGTGCCTTATCAATTGGGTTATGGGGTTTTTTGTGTAAGAGCTAGTTATGTTACTTCTCTAGGGGTGTAAGTCTTTTTACTCCCCAGAGCAAACAAAAGTAGCAAGGTAAATCTAGGAGGGTGTAAGCCTTTTTACACCTCCTAGCAACCTTTGCAAAAGTAGCTTATCCAAGACAATGGTGATAGATCTTAGTGGAGGGTGTATGCCTTTATATTCCAAGGGCTTAACAATATTGACCTTGCAACCAAGAAATAAACAACACAAAGCATAAATTCCTTACCTAGTCCAAGAGATAGCAAGATAAACCCTTCATTACCAAGAATATTCCATCACATGAGCAAGAACAAGACATCCAAGAGATAGCGCCAAGCTTATTCCTCCAATAAACAAGTAGTGGCATCCAAAATTGCATAAGAGAGAGAAAGTGCGAATTTCCCAAGTAGGGCGAAAATTTCAGCCAACCAATATGTAATTCTCAAGTGAGTTGTATATAAAATGAAAGTGACAAGGCCTTTATTTATACAAGACCTTGTAAAACAAATTTGTCCACGTACTTCGGGTAAAACACAAATTAGGGAGGCTGACCTCAATTTGGTCCTTTACAAATTAGAATTCAAATTTACAAAAGAA
Source organism: Picea mariana (assembly GCA_032191745.1). Classification (NCBI taxonomy): domain Eukaryota; kingdom Viridiplantae; phylum Streptophyta; class Pinopsida; order Pinales; family Pinaceae; genus Picea; species Picea mariana. The sequence goes on from JASDQU010375331.1 coordinate 1,560, forward strand.
GAAAGCCCTAAATGATGACGTCATACTGTTCCACGAAATTGCAAGTAGTCAGCGCTCCCCGGTGTATCGTGAAAAGGGACTAACCGCCTCTCGTGGATCCTTGAAGTTTGGCGGTGATGAGTTTACCAATCACCTGCGGGTTTTGGTCTAACGATAGCCGTACTACCGCGAAAATGGTATCAGAACTAGAGGTCACAAGTTCAATACACACTCGGCTCACGCTGAGGGGGAAATTGTTGCACGAAATTGCAAATAGTCAATGCTCCCTGGTGTATCATGAAAAGGGACTAACTGCATCTCGTGGATCCTTGAAGTCTGGCGGTGATAAGTTTACCGATCACCTGCGGGTTTTGGTCTAACGACAACCGTACTACTATGAATATCTTCTAGCACCAACTAGAATTTAGAGGACTGCAATCCTCCCTAGCACCACTCTACCACCCTAATTGAATCTTGCAAAACTTTACTTGCTCTGTCTCTGATATGGTCTGTTACAGCTCCATGACTCCTCTGCCTCTTCCGTCTTCTATTATCTGTTCCGCTTCTATCCTCTATTCTTTCTCTTGCTGCGCACACTACCTCTGTTCAACTTCTCTTTCTTGGTTTTATACTCTGTGCTGCCTCTGCATACTATACACTGCGTCTCTGATCTCCACCTCAGGTACTGCTCTGTACACCTACTCACTAGCATCACTTTCAAAGACTCACCAACTGTTCTCTGTTCTGCATTTCATGCACACGTCGAGCCATCTGCCTGATCATCATATGAACTCTTTATCTTCTCTGGCTGTTATTCAAGGTTCTTTGGCTTCTCTGGCAGTTATCCTGAGAATCTTTTATTTCTTTGTCAGTCGCAATTCTTCGTCTACTCTGGCAGTTACAGTCACTCGGTTTTGGCTCCTTTGGCTCCTAAGTCCCTTCCTTCTCGTGACCGCTGGCTGTGACCTGGGGCCAATAACTTTGGGACTTCGCGTTTCGTGTCATCTGTCGTGAGTCACCCTGGCTCTCCCAACTCCCGATCTCTCGAACTCCGAAGTGGAGCTTAGCAACGTGCTAGCTCTTCCCTTGATATGACCTTGGGTGATGAGTTCATGTGACCACGTGATTGTGGGCACGTCCATTGGCGGTTTTAGGGAAACCCTCTTTTTGCCCCCAATTCACTACGAGCCTCCACACGTCCTTTCTCCAAAACCGTGGTTTTGATTGCGGCCCACTCAAGAAAAATTAAGACCTGAGCATGTTCTGGCCCTGTAATGCGATGGGACCATCTATCTCACAATCTTAACGGTGCTCCTCGATCAACGGTTCCGATCTATTGTCTTTTCCTGCCTTCTTTCCTCCGTCCACGCGCGATCCTTAGTCTCAACGACCAAGTGACATGTGGCCCTCCAAACCAACGGACGAGATCAATTTCGCCTTTCGGGCTTCGGGAGTCTCGATTCTCAAACTCTGCTTGCTCCCGGAGCATTTAACTCAGAGTCCACGATCTAACGACGAGTGGTCTTCTCGAATCAACGGTCACTATCCCTTCGGGTATTCGAGGTGCAAAAATCTCAACTTTCCAACCTTTCAACCTTCCTTTGCTTTTTCCTGGAGCTGACAATCCACCGACGCATGTCCCTTTCGGATCAACGGTCACGATTCTTTCGCGTCTCCGGACTTCAGAGATTTCAACTTACACTATCCTTCCATTGGAGTAGATCGACAGATGAGAATGCTCCCGAAAGTGATCTTTCAGATCGGACGTCTCGTGTCCACTTCGGGACTTTGGAGCTTTTGTTATTTGCTAGTGGTGAAACTCCTGAAGTAAAACTCCCGGAGTAACGTCACTTACTTACGTCACTTGATGACGTGTCATGAGCCTAGTGGTTGCCACGTGTCACTTGGATTTGTGATTTGCACGTACCTGAAATGCCGAATCAACTTGACACTTGTCATTGTCTCATTGCGCCACGTGTCCTTGCTGACGTAGTCTTGCTGACGTGGATCCTCATTCACTTCGGCCTTCGGAACTTCGGGTATTTCGACTTTTCAAGTCGCCAATTCTTCTGAAGTGAGAATCCACGAACAATAACCTCCTTGCAACTTTTAGACCTGAACAAAACGTTGTTCGTCGATCATGTTCTCAGATCGACAGCTCGATCTTTCTGCGATGCTGCTTTTCTAGCTTATCCTGTCCTTCCACTTCAAACTAATCTGACGGCTGTCGCTTACTTCGGCTCTCCGACTCTCCGGGCTTAGGTTTTTTCAAGTCTTAGTATTTAGAGGACTGCAATCCTCCCTAGCACCACCCTACCACCCTGATTGAATCTTGCAAAACTTTACTTGCTCTGTCTCTGATATGGTCTGTTACACCTCCATGACGCCTCTGCCTCTTCCGACTTCTATTCTCTGTTCCGCTTCTATCCGTTGTTCTTTTTTTTGCTGTGCACACCACCTCTGTTCAACTTCAGGTACTGCTCTGTGTCTCTACCTACTCACTGGCATCACTCTCAAAGACTCAGTAACTGTTCTCTGTTCTGCATTTCATTCACACGTTGAGCCATCTGCTTGATCATCATACAAACTCTTCATCGTCTCTGGCTGTTATTCAAGGTTCTTTGGCTTCTCTGGCAGTTATCCTGAGAATCTTTTGTTTCTCTGTGAGTTGCAATTCTTCGTCTTCTCTGGTAGTTACAGTCAGTCGGTTTTGTCTCCTTTGTCTCCTAAGTCCCTTCCTTCTCGTGACCGCTAGCTGTGACCTGGGGCCAATCACTTCGGGACTTCGCGTTTCGTGTCATTTGTCGTGAGTCACCCTGACTCTCCCAACTCCCGATCTCCCGAACTCCGAAGTGGAGCTTAGCAACGTGCTAGCTCTTCCCTTGATATGACCTTGGGTGATGAGTTCATGTGACCACGCGATTGCGGGTGCGACCATTGGCGGTTTGAGAACAACCTGCTTTTCGCCTTGAAATTCACTACGAGCCTCTACGCGTCCTTTCTCCAAAACCGTGGTTTTGATTGCGGCCTACTCAAGAAAAATTAAGACCTGAGCATGTTCTGGCCCCGCAATGCGATAGGACCCTCGATCTCACGATCCCTCGATCTCACGATCTTGACGGTGCTCCTCGATCAAAGGTTCCGATCTATTGTCTTTTCCTGCCTTCTTTCCTCTGTCCACGCGCGATCCTTAGTCTCAACGACCAAGTGACATGTGGCCCTCCAAACCAACGGACGAGATCAATTTCGCCTTTCGGGCTTCAGGAGTCTCGATTCTCAAACTTTGCTTGCTCCCGAAGCATTTCACCCGGAGTCCACGATCTAACGACGTGTGGTCTTCTCGAATCAACGGTCACTATCCCTTCGGGTATTTGGGGTTCGAAAATCTCAACTTTCCAACCTTTCAACCTTCCTTTGCTTTTTCTCGGAGCTGACAATCCATCGACACGTGTCCCCTTCGAATCAACGGTCACGATCCTTTCGCCTCTCCGGACTTCAGAGATTTCAACTTATGCTATCCTTCCACTGGAGTAGATTGACGAATTTCGAGGGATTTTGTGTAAAACCCTAGGTGATGATGTCAACCTCTTTTTGAAGGACGTTGGTCAAAGTAAAGCCTTCAAGGAGTTCGCCTAAGGAGGGCGCATCTTTCCCTCGGATCATAATTCCAAAATTCTCAATTTGAAAAATTAGGGTTTCCTCATAAACCCTAGATCAAGATGTCAAGGCAACTGTAGATTGAAATTGGAGCAGTTCACTTTGGCATAACACACTCTCTAGTAAGTTCAAAACCTTTCTTTGAAAAGTTTCTATTTTTCTTGTTATATTTCCATCCCAGGGCAAGATGACTCCTAACACTAAGATTGATGAGAAGATTGAGGGTGCTAAGAACTTCCGGGCATGGAAGTATAGAGTGATGCTCATTCTAGAAGAGAATGACCTAGAGCATTTCATCAAAGAAGTTCTAGAACCAAAGGAAGATGTGGCCAAGGCAAAGTACAAGAAGAGTCTGGTCAAAGCAAAGAGAATCATTGTTGATTCTATCAAGGATCATCTGATCCCTCATGTCTCATCATTAACAAATCCCAAGCAAATGTTTGATGCCCTATCCCGATTATATTAAGGCAAGAATATCAATCGGAAAATGATGTTGAGGACACAACTCAAGAGTGTGAAGATGCAGAGTTCAGAAACCATTCAATCCTACTTCACAAGTGTGTCTCAAATCAGAGGACAACTTGAAGCCATTGGAGACACAATCGAAGAAGCTGAATTGGTAATGACTACATTGAATGGTCTCCCAAGATCTTGGGAATCATTCATTCAGGGAATCTGTTCAAGAAGAAAGTTAACAAAGTTTACCAGACTATGGGAGGATTGTATTCCTGTAATGTCTCTTTCCAAATAGGAGCTCCAGAGAGGAAGACATAGAGAAGACGACATTCAGATGCCACTTTGGTCATTTCAAGTTTCTGGTTATGCCATTTGGGATAACCAACGCAATGACTACATTCTAGTCTTGCATGAACCACATATTCAAGGATCAGTTGAGGAAATCGGTCTTGGTTTTCTTCGACGACATCTTGGTCTACAACAAGACATGGCAGGAGCATATGAGGCACTTGGATGAGGTACTGAGTATCATGGAGACATAGTCACTATACGCCAAAGAGTCCAAGTGTGAGTTCGGTATGACAGAGCTGCTTTACTTGGGCCACATCATCAATGCACAGGGGGTACCGGTGCACCAGGAGAAGATCGGGGCCATTCTGGATTGGCCAACACCCAGGAAGGTGACAGAGTTGAGGAGCTTCTTTGAGCTATGCAACTATTACAGGCTGTTTGTCAGGGTTTTTTTTCATCTTCAAGCACCACTTACAGATATCACCCGACATGGGGCCTTCATCTGGACCGATGAGTGACATAAATCCTTTGATCACATGAAGTAATGGGCCCCTGTCCAGTGTTAGCATTACCAAACTTCACTTTGCCATTTGTATTAGAGTGTGATGCGTCCAACGAGGGTATTGGGGCAGTTTTGATGCAGGGAGGACATCCTATTGTATTCGAGAGTAGGAAGCTCAGTCAACCCGAGAGGTTGTACCCCAATTTATGACAAGGAAATGATGACAATCATGCATGCCTTGACCAAATTCAAAGAATATTTGGTGGGCAACAAATTCGTAGTCAAAACAGATCACAACAGGTTGAAGTATTTCCTTGAGCAGAAGGACCTTCGTGAGCGCCAACAAAAATGGGTGACGAAGGTAGAGGCATTCGACTTCGACATAGAGTATGTCAAGGGGAAGAAGAACATTGTGGCTGATGCGCTATCTAGGAGACCTGCGACATGTTCTTTGATGGAGATTTCAGCAGATTGGAAATCCCACTTGTTAGTGGAATATTCCAAGAATAAGTTAACTTGTAAGGTTCTGGATGGACAGATTCAGGATGACAGGTGTAGGGTCATTGACGATGTCATATTCTACAAGGACAGAGTCTACTTAGTACTAGATTCAATTCCAAGAAGAAGATCCTCATAGCAGTTCATGATTCACCACTAGCAGGTCATCAAGGGTTTTTCAAAACCTATAGGCAGATCAGGGAGAGGTTCTCATGGAAGGGCCTCAAACAGGACGTTTTGAGGTACATCAGTGAGTGTGACTAGTTAACAGAACAAGTTAGAGCATACGCTTCCAACAAGGCTACTTCAACCACTTCCCATTCCGGAGCAGAAATGGGAGAGCATATCGATGGACTTCATCACAGGCCTACCCAAGGTCCAGGGTAAGGACTGCATCTATGTAGTGTTTGATAGATTGACCAAGTTTGCTCACTTCTATGCCATATCGACAGAGTACAACGTAGTTCAGGTAGCTGAGTTATTCTTCAGAGAGGTCTTCAGACTTCATGGGTTGCCGAGGAACATCATCAGTGGCAGGGAAATTTGGTTTATTGGGAAATTCTGGAGGGACTTGTTTAGATTGGTGGGGACAGAGTTGACACCCAACACCAATTATCACCCTCAGGCAGATGGGCAAACTGAGATCATCAACAAGTGGGTTGAAGGGTATTTGAGGAACTATGTGGGTGGACAATAGAGAACATGGGTCAGGTGGCTACATTTAGGAGAGCATTGCTAGAACACCACTTTCCACATGTCTATTGGTATGACACCCTTCCGAGCATTGTACGGGTATGATGCTCCCACTTTGGTGGACTTGGTTTTCGGGGAGAGTAGAGCTCCCAAGGCCAAGGATTGGATCACAGAGAGTCAGGAGATTTTCAAATTGCTAAAAGAGAACCTACAAACAACAAAGAATGGACAGAAGATGAGTGCGGATAGGCACGAGATAGAGCGTAACTTTGAGGTTTGGGATTTGGTTTTCTTGAGACTCCAACCTTATAGACAATCATCTCTGAAGAAGAGTGTGACCGAGAAGCTCAAGCCTAGATTTTATGAACCTTATAGGATCATGCGTCGGGTAGGCGAGGTTGCTTATGAGCTAGAGCTTCCACAGGGGAGCAAGATTCATAACGTGTTCCACGTATCTTGCCTCAAGAAGGCGGTGGGACAATTCATCAACACATCAGAGAAGCTTCCCTCATTGGACGAGGAGGGACAGTTGGAGTTGGTTCTGGAGGAGGTACTGGAATTTCGTGAGCGGAAACTGAGGAGTAGGGTCATCAGAGAGTGTTTGGTCAGATGGAGAGGGCTTCTAGTAGAGGATGCTACTTGTGAGAGCGAGCATGTGTTGCAATACCATGGATTGGTATTGCTCGAGGATAAGCAATTTCGGGAAGGGAGGACTGTAATGTCCCTTTCCAAATAGGAGCTCTAGAGAGGAGGGCTAAATGGTCTAAACAACCCCGTTAGACTATAGCCAGGGCCAAAAAGGGGTAAACATGGTTACTAGAGGTCATTCTAGCCAAGGGTGTTTTAATTTGGAAGTGACATTGAGCTAAAAGTGGATAAAATCTCTTTTAAGCCAACTTGAGCTAAAAATAGAACAAATGAGTTAAAATTAAAGTCAACAACGAATTAGGGTTTTGGGTAGCTATAAGAGAAGGTAAAGCGACCCAATTCATCATTTTATGCAGATTTTGACTTGTCATTGAGGAGAGAGGCACATCTTAGGAGAGATAGCTCAGTGGATTCCAGGAGGAATACACTAGTGGCTGATTTCGGTGTTGAGAGACACACCCTAGTCACCGGGGAGATCACACAGGTTTTCCATCAATCTTCAACAACAGTGATACAGGTTCCAACAACAAGGGCACACTTATTCAGGGTGACGGCGTAACTTCTGAGGAGGTATTGAGTCGACTTGTCCCATACAGGGAGAATCCAAAGATTCCCTTCCGACCCAGTTGAGAGGAAGGCAAGGCACAGCTTTTACTCGGTTTCTCGTCAGATTTCAATGGAGAAATCCTTGTTGTATTTTCAATGAGCTATGGCTCTTGTATCCTTTTTAAATTTTCTGTTTTAACGATTACTTGAACCATAACTACTACAACAAACCAAGATCACAAGAAGAATAACCATACACAAGAACACAAGAAGTATCCTGGGAAACCCTTCTCAAGAAGGGAAGAAAATCTAGGCAATCCTTTGCTATATTTCTCAAGAGAAAGACCTCCCACACCATCACCAAACCTAGCACACAAGAGGGTGCTGTAATTCTCATAATTTCATACCACAACTTCTGAAATCATGAGATGACATAATGACAAGTGTGTTTCCTCAATGGGGATTCACCTTTATTTATATAATACTTGTCACATCAAATGATGTGTCTATTGGCACAATAGGGCCGACCTCAATAACTCAAAATATAATTAATATTAACCAGATTAATTATCTTTTACATTAATTATCAATTACATTAAGGTGGGGTCGACCTGTACCTTTTACATTACAATTAGGGTTACAGGTAGGTCTGACTCTTGAACAATATAACAAGGGATCTCATACACCCACTAGTCCTCAGCCACTAGGTGCACATCCATAGGGATGTCCATATCTCTTGGCTCACTGCATTACACAGAAGAACCACTCTCACTAGTGCTGAGCCACTAGGATCACGTTCACCTGTGCTCGTCCACAGGCACGTCCACTCAACAGATCTTCTTTCCCACTACATTACACAGGAGAGTCATCTGGAGTTCATCATCAACTCTCTGCTCAGAGGAGGCTAATACACCATCTTCATCTTTGTCTCATGACGATGCACCCAACACTTTGGGATTTCACATGTTCACCTTGTGCTCAGCCACAGGCACGTCCAACTCTACAGATCTCCTTTCTCACTGCCTGACACAGGAGAATCATCTGGAGTTCTTCTCAACTCTTTGTAAGGAGGAGGCCATCTCTATGTTCCAACTCTGTCTCAGATAGGAACCACACACCCCTCTCAGGGGCTCTCTCTCAGGTTTGTGTCCTGGAGAATGTCTCACATAGCTACAATCATCAACAATCATCTGGGGCGTATTTTCCAGCCATTGAGGTTTTGACACTTGGGGAGGACACATTTGGGGTTCCTGAGCGATCATCACATAAGATCCATGGAAATCCTTCCGACCCATTTCCCAGTAGTCCAGGGCGATCAGTTTGAGACAGATATTAATCGATTCTGACGCTAGAATCATTAGGGCGCAGTTTTCCAGTAGCAGAGGGGGCGCATTTCCTCAGGGGGATCCAACCGATGTCTAGACATACTAGTAGAGGGCCGGTCAGTCATGAGGACTGAGAGAGACAACAGGGTGCACTATTTGGGACAGTTTCCAGGCTGATTCGAGAGGTCTAGCCACCAGGGTGAACTTTCTAGACTTGCAGCGGTTGTCGTATGAGCTGCCGTAGCTTGCAACAGATCTTACACCTTATCCATTGATCTCGCAGTGTTCTTCTATTATTGGGTATTATTGTTTTAGTTTGCTTATTGTATTCCGGCTAAGATCCTTCTGTCATTGATATAGCCGAGTGATTTATTTTATTCATCCACATTCGACATTGTACTCAACAGAGATATCATAATATATAATTTGCAGTCTTTTGTCTCATTTACTATCTGTATGCTCATTTATATGCTGTAAACAAATAATTATACATATACATATCTAAAATGCATCCAGAAACCCCTAGTGTATCAGATCATATATTGGTCACATGAGATCAACAATATTTCCTTGACTAGCCGAGTCAGGAACATTACAAGGAAGAAGCTAGATTGGCAGCAAGAGAAGAGAAACTAGGCGATGAGGAAACTCAAGCTCTAGTAGCACATGCAAGAAAAGGAAAGAGCAAGAAAGAGGTTCACTCACAGAAGAAGTTCCAAGGGTCACATAAGACACAAGTGTCAAAAAGATTACCCCAATTATAGATGCTACCTCTGCCAGAAGATGGGACACATTGCAATAAATTGTCCCAACTCAAAAGATCAGGTCAGAAAAGGAAAGTATAAAAGACATCATGCTCATACCGTAGAAGACGATGAACCTGATCAGAAGAGAATCAAAGAAGATGATTCAAGCGAAGAATATGTTTTGATATCAACTCTTATAGGAACAATTACTCATGGAAGTGGCACTTGGCTAATTGATAGTGGTGCTTCTAAGCACTTGACAGGTTACAAGGGTTCTTTCTCAGAATTAGTTCAGAAGGATTCACCTCACAAGGTGAAACTCGGTGATGACTATCAGTATCCCATTAAAGGAGTAGGAGAAGCTTTTTACAGATTGGATTCCAGAAAGCCTATGAAGATGAAGGATGTCTTGTATGTACTTGGTTTGAAGAAGAATCTCCTTTTTATCTCAGCTTTGGATGAGAAAGGATTAAGAGTTGCTTTCATTGATGGTGAAGTTCTCATGTGGCCAAGAGGAAAGTCTATTGTTGATGCTATGGTGATTGGTGTTCAAGAAGGAGGTCTATACAAATTGAAGGGACATTCAAACTCGGCATTAGTACACAACACTGTTACTCCAAGTGAACTATGGCATAAAATATTTGCTCATATACATTACAAAGCACTACCAATCGTGAGCAAGATGGTGACAGGTTTGCCAGAAATCCAAGTGAATCATGAAGACATATGCAAGGGATGCAAATAAGGCAAGTACATGAAGAAACCATTTCCAAGCAGTGATAGCAAAGCCAAAGGAGCCTTGCAGATCATACATTCAGACGTGTGTGGACCAATGTCAGCCACTTCACTTAGCAGGTATGTATATTATGTTTCATTCATTGATGATTTCTCACGTAAAGCTTGGATTTACTTTTTGAAATCTAAAAGTGAAGTATTGAACAAGTTTAAAGAATTCAAGGTACTAGTTGAAAACCTTTTTGAAAATAAGATAAAGATTTTGAGATCAGATAATGGAGTAGAATTCACATCAGATGAATTCAAGGCATTCTGCAAAGAAGTTAGGATTAAGAGGGAGCTCTCTACTCCCTAGAATCCTCAGCGGAATGGTGTGGCAGAAAGAAAGAACTGAACAATCATGGAAGCAGTAAAGGCCATGATTCATGATCAAGATTTACCGATGCATTTGTGGGCAGAAACAACCATGACCGCAGTGTTATCCACCAAGTTGCACTAGGATAGACTTGCAGTTGAGCCATCAAAGATTGAACAGTCACTTGTTCAAAATTCAGAGTTCAGAAGTCTAGCCAACCATTATGACCCCTTTTAAACCTTTTTTTACCACATTTCCATACCCTGTGGGGAATTCTAATAAGAGGTGTTGCATGATCAATTTTGTAAAAGTTTTAGCTTCCTAAGACTTACACATGAGTTGTTACCCATGTTCCCTGTTGTCCACCCACATAGTTCCTCAAATACCCTTCAACCCACTTGTTGACTATCTCGGTCTGCCCATATGTACAAGGGTGATAGTTGGTGCTGGGTGTCAACTCTATCCCCACGAATCTAAACAACTCCATCCAAAATGTCCCGATAAACCGACTGTTCCTACCATTGATGATGTTATTCGACAACCCATGAAGTCTAAAGACCTCTCTGAAGAATAACTCGGCTACCTGAACTGTGCTGTACTCTGTCGATTTGGCATAGAAGTGAGCAAACTTGGTCAAGCTGTCAACCACTACATAGATACAATCCTTACCTTGGACCTTGGGTAGGCCTGTGATGAAGTCCATCGATATGCTCTCCCATTTCTGCTCCGAAATGGGAAGTGGCTGAAGTATCCCTACTGAAAGCTTATGCTCTGACTTGTTCTGCTGACTAGTCACACACTCACTGATGCACCTCATAACATCATGTTTGAGGCCCTTCCATGAGAAACTCTCTCTGATTTGCTTGTAGGTTTTGAAAAACCCCTGATGGCTTGCCAATGATGAATCATGAACTGCTGCGAGGATCTTCTTCTTGAGCCCTGAATCTGGTACTAAGTAGACTATTTCCTTGTAGAATATGACATCATCAATGACCCTATACCTGTCATCCTGTACCTGTCCATCCAAAACCTCACAAACGAACTTGTTCTTGGAATATTCCACTAACAAGTGGGATTTCCAATCTGCAGAAATCTCCATCAAAGAACACGTCGCATGACTCCTAGATAGCGTATCGGCCACAATGTTCTTCTGCCCCTTGACATACTCTATGTCAAAGTTAAAGGCCTACATCTTCGTCACCCATTTCTGTTGGCGCTCACAGCTCAAGGAAATACTTTAAGTTGTTGTGATCTGTTTTGACCATGAATTTGCTGCCCACCAAATATTGTCTGAATTTGGTCAAGGCATGCATGATTGCCAACATTTCCTTGTCATAAATGAAGTACAACTTCTCGGCTTGACTGAGCTTCCTTCTCTCGAATAGAATGGGGTGTCCTCCCTGCATCAAAATTGCCCCAATACGCTCGCCAGACACATCACACTCTAATACAAACGACAAAGTGAAGTCTGGTAATGCTAACACTGGACAGGTGCCCATGACTTCCTTCATGTGATCAAAGGCTTTTTGTGACTCATCGATCCAGATGAAGGCTCCAATGTTGGGTGAGATCTGTAAATGGTGGTCCAAGTTGAGAAAAACCCCGACAAACCGCTTGTAATAGCTACATAGCCCAAAGAAGCTCCTCAACTTTGTTACGTTCCTGGCTGTTGGCCAATCCAGAATGGCCCTGATCTTCTCCTGGTGCACTTGTACCCCATGTGCACTGATGATGTGGCCCAAGTAAAGCAGCTCCGTCATACCCTAAGTCACTTGACACGATGACACGGGACACGGAGGACACGAAAAATACGAGTGTCCGACACGTGAAATTTTGACCTCGACAACAGGCCAAGAAGGACACACACACACACACACACACACACACACACATATATATGTATATATCTATCTAAAAAACCGAAAATTACACATACAAAAATGAAATTTAGAAATAAAGATTCATATTTTGTTAGAAACTAGAGGATTTACACGATACAAAACTTTAAACATGTATGATGTAACATAAATGATAAATGATTAAATCATGATTCATTATAAATTATAATTTATACTATATACATTCTGATTCAACATTGTAACATCAATGATGATAAAATGACAAACATTAAAGACTGAAGTTTGAACACACAAGAAATTAGAACCATTAGCTGCAACATTCTCATTAAGTCATCAAAATCAAAATGTATTACAATGATCATACTAGATAGTAGAATTTAGATAGTAATCCCAGTTAGAGTCACTAACACTATAGGTGGGAATGCCAATGGAAAATACAAAATAGACATAGGGTAGATACTAGAACCAACACCGTAGATGGAAGAATTGTCAAGATTCAGTAGTACATGTCCTCCATGAAGTAATCATCAATATCAGTGTCCTCACCACTGCTCTCCTCTCCATCCTCCTCTATATCCAATGCAATCTGTGCATCTGTTGCTGTGGAGGATGACCCCTCAAGAGGATCACCATCATCAAAAGTGACTGGCTCTAGCACTGGATCATTAAGATCCAAGTTGGCTAATGCCAACTCAACATTGTTGTCTAAACCCATATAATCAGGAAATACATCCCACATCCTTGTCTTTCCCTTCACCCACTCTTCTCTCTGCCTGTAAATAAGACAAAGATTGTTGTGCACATACACCATTGTCTCTGCCCTGGACTTCTCAAGCCTTCTCTTTTTCAAAATGTACAAATTCCCATATGTGCTCCAATTCCTCTCACAACAAGAGGATGAAGTAACCTGAGAGAGGAGCCTCACGACTAACTGCTGTAGAAGAGGGCATGTTGCCCCATGAGTTACCCACCAAGCATAGGGATTCTTAGCCCCCTTGTCTCTAAGCACATCATAGCCTCCAAATCTCCCAGTGCCAGTGGAAAACTCTATGAAGCCCTCCTCCACCTCATCAAGGTATGCTCTATCCTGAAATATCCGTCTAAATGCATCCTTCCTCCCCTGTGAAATCTCACCATCCATGTGAGGAGGGAATCTGCATGAAGGCCCACAATTGAGCCATTCATTACTATAGTACTTGGGATTCAATGAGTGAGACAAGCAATGCAAAGGTGTGCAATTCTTATCCAACCTACTGATAAGAATATCATGTATGGTGGCGAATAAGGTCTCTCCTGCTGTCCCATACTTAGGGCACTCATGCTCTAAAACAACGGTCTTCACAGACTCAATCATGGAATCCCACCCCTCATAAACCTCTCCTAGGATGGGCTTGTCCGTGTCTGCAAACCGCAATAAAGAGATGATAGGGTCCATGATCTTAAGGGTAAGATCTACCCTCTCCAACCAACCATCATCTAACACTGTATCCTTGACCCTTTTTGAAGAAGCTTGATTTGTCTTTCTCCAAAAAGACTAATACTCTGAAATAACCATGGACCCAAGAGCACTCTTGACCTCCCTCAACCTCTTAAGCATGATGAATGAGGTTGCAAACCGAGTATTTGCAATCTTCAACAATGATAGATGTGTGTATGCTTTGTAGATTGTGAGGGCATTGGTATGGTTTTGTACAAAATTGCAGATATGGCATGCATCCTCAATAAGACTTCCCATCCATGTCACTTCTGCAGCAATAGATTTAAGTTCTAAATTCAAAGAATGAACAATGCAAGGTGTCCAAAATATTTGTGGATATTTAGCTTCCACAATCATGCCAATAGCCTTGCAAACAGGTGCATTATCTGTAATAATTTGCACACAAGAATCGACACCTACATCTTCAATAACCTTAATGAACAACTCACCCATATATTGTGCATCCTTGTATTTTCCAAGAGCATCCACCGCTTTCAAGAAGACTGCTCCATTCAGGGAAGACACCATAAAGTTAATGAGTGGATGGCATGCTGCATCTGTCTAACCATCGTAAACAATACTAACACCTATTGAGGGCCATGCTGATTTGATACGCTGTAGGATTTTATCCACCTCCTTCTTTGCCTTCACCAACAATGTGGTTCTAAGCTTCTCTGAATTAGGAGGAACATATCCAATTGGAGCCTGATCAATTAGAGCTCTACACATCTCAAGAAACAAAGGGGACTGTGCAACATTGAAGGAAATGAAGTTGAGATAGAAAAATAAACCAATGGTAAGATCAACCTCTTCTCGCTTCTCTTGCTGAAATATCTTGTCCATTGGACCAACTGCCCCCTCTTTCTTGCTTGTTGAGTAACTTGAGTTGCACTCCCACTCCCAAATTTAAAATTGCTAGATGGCTTCTTCAAGAATGGAAGAGGATCATCATTTTGGATTTTCTTGGATGCCGCTGCCACCTTTCCCAAGCCAACAACATCCTCTTTTGCCATTTCTCTTTTTTTGGATGCACTCACTGATTTACATGCTCCAAGTCCACAAGGAAGCCCCAACAAATGGCCTTTAACTCG